>NW_020771112.1:0-15746 GCF_900518735.1 Pseudonaja textilis | reverse complement strand
TGTGCATTTAAATTATATGGATTTAGGATTTGCTTATCACATTTCTATACTGCCTATTACACTTGCATGATTCTAGGGGATTTGCAGATAAAATTCTGTGTGTATTGCCGTAATAATATATGTGTAATTATCTATTACCTTAATATTATATGTGTGTGTATTGGATGTGTGTTGCATTAATATTATATATATTATACCCGAAGAAACCTAAATACCTAAATACACACACACACACACACACACACACACACACGCATATATATCTTTTATATGTATGAATGTATATGTATATATGCGTATTGCCTATATATGTGTGTGTGTGTGTATGTATGTATGTATGTGTGTGTATATATATATATATATATATACATATATGTGTGTGTGTGTATATGTATATGCATACATTCATATTATATATATATATATATATATATACATATTCATATTATATATATATATATATATACATATATGTGTGTGTGTGTATATGTATCTGCATACATTCATATGTGCATTAATTTTATTATGTATACAGTAGTATATATTATATATGTTACAGAAACACAAATGTGTTCATGTGTGCGCACATAGGTGCATGTGTGTGTGTGTGTGTGTGTGTGCATATGTATTTAAGCACCTATTTGTTACACTCATAACTTCATTCATACATTAAATGGATTCTGTCCAAGCTAGTCCCCCCTCAGCCCTGTAAGATCATTGGCTGGCTTTGGGCCAGTCCCTCCTTCTCAGCAGGTGCAGTGGGGAAGGTGGTGGCCTAGATTCCTTAATTCTGGGGCTTTCAGATGTCCTGAACTGCAGTTCTGAATTCTTAGCCAAAAAGTTTGGGAAGTTGCAATCTCCATCTTTGTCAATTGCTCCAATTGTGGGGAAAACTGATGTATGCAAGTCAGATATTTAGAGGTGGTGTTTGTTTTTATTTTATACTAACAAGCAGACTTCTGGTGAATTTGTGACCTGCAATTGTGAACGGATTAAATCTTTTTTCTTGGCACACATGCATGTACATATATCCAATGCCATTTTATATGGTAAATGTGGACGATTTTATAATGGCATGTCAATATTCGTTTGATAAAGTCACTTGCCGTCTTGCCTGAAATGGAGATAATCCCAGCAGTGGAAGAGAAAATCAATCACTTTTATTTTTTTCTTAATCTTTGGAGAACGGGAAGCCCTGGATTTAGACTTTGGTGCTGAGATTACTAATCAAAAGGATATCGGTTACCAAATTTTGAAGGCATGAGTTACAGGCACTTACACAGGTGACTTTGGACCAGTACTTCCTCCTCTCTCAGCCCAATCAATGTCACAGCTTTGTTGTTGTGGGGAAAATAGGAAGAGGAAGTATTTGGTTATGTTCGCCACCTTGAGTTATTTATATATATATGTAAAACAAGGATATAAATAAATACAGGCTCTTCCAGTTTAACAGAGCTAAACTTTGTGAGGATTTGGGATTCACTTTGAATGAATGGATCTTTATTCGTTCATACTTTGAATGTAGAAACGAATGTCGGCCACGTAACTCTAATTCAAGGGTGCTAAAATGGACCTCTAAAATAAAGATTTATTGATAGGAAAGCCATTAGTGTTTAGTGATAAATGACCAGCACAGGGAAGAGGAATTGTAGTTTGATCAGATACCGTTGAATGCTTAAGCATTGGTTACTTAGCCTGTTCGCATTGACTACAATTTAAAGATTTATTGCTCATGTTATGAATGCTGGAACAATTTATTCAGGGTTTTTTTTTCCCGATGTGTCAAAAGTTCTTTGTGCTATTTCCATGCTCCTGTGAATAAGATAGGAAGCACATGGTCCAGTGAATTAAAAAAGTTTGACCTCAATTCTCCAATCAGAAGAAACTGGAATATATTAGGAGGGTCTGATAAATCGTAAAAATTGCTCTGTCGGTTATTTCATTTGATGTTGCATGAGGTTTCGAGATTATTTCCCGAATTGATCTCTTGGTTAATTTGGGTGATTTTCACTCAAAAGGCATGGAAAAAAACCCAAATATCTTACCTGCAGCCCAAAGCCAAAGCAATTGTCTTTATTCCATAAAATAAAAGGAATAAGGAAGAGCCTGCAGTGTGTGTGTTTACTTGGGGTCCCGGAATCAGGATTTGAAACCAGTTTGTTCACATATATAGAGTCCAAAGTTCTTTCTCATGGGTTCAATGACATGAGCTTTACTTCCTCTGGTGGTGCCCGGCTGCTTGGCTTGCTGTGATTGTGAACATAACTTTGGTTTGCTGATAGAGAGTCCGGTATGTGTTAAGAAGCTGATGGTGGAAAAACTACACAATCGTTGATAGATAATTGAAATACTTTGGGTCTGCTTCCTTGAAGGATGAGAAGAAGCCACAAGGGTCACAGTATCGATGAACGAGGGATGTTTTTCTTCAGGATGTCAGGGCTCTGACAGTTGCCCCCATTTAAATCATGAGTCTCCAGCCAAAAGTCCAAAACTTAAAGAAGATTTATTAGGGGCAGACATGCTGGCGCTTCCTGGATGTAGCTGACTCTGAGGCACATCATTCATTGTCATCCTTGACCCTGGTTTCCCCCACCCCTTGGGTGTATCGTAATTCATATTCTCCAATGGAACGCATCCATAGCCAAGAATCATCAGTCATGCTTTCCAGTTAGAATTTTGCGTGGCAGAAACTTCAGTCACCTAGAAACTATTCTTGAAAACATTTATGGAATGTTTTGTGGCTAGCTGGCAGCAGGTGCGGACGGCTGAGGAGAGCAAGGACTCAGATGAGGGGCCAGGACCATTAGGGAGTGGACTGCTGCCTTCAGAGATTGTGGGGGCTGGCAGCAGCGATGAGGAGGTTCCCGAGGAGCCTGTGCCAAGTGTGCGTGCATGCAGGATTGCTCATAGAAAAGAGCAGTTACAACAGCACGGGTGACTCGGGAGTAAGGCTGCAAGGTAATGGCCCCTCCTTCAAGAAGATAAAAGCCAGCTGTGAAATGAATATTTTGCAGAAGGCAAAGACGTTTTGAAACTCCAGCCTTGTGGACGTTCCAGTATCCTGGGTTTTTTATTTGAAGATTCTTATATTGTGAATTATTTCTTGTCTTGTTATCTTTTGGTAAGTCTCACACAGTTTGGCAAGGCTTGTGCTTATCACAGCTAATTACTTTGCAGCAGCATTAAAAGGTTTCTCTTCCCTTTGGATTGTGTTTGATTTGTTGGAAAAGGGTGTGGGTCAGAGCAGAATGCAAGCTGCCCACTGCTCCTCCCTCCCTTTCTGTTGGCAAATCTAAAAAGACCACAGAAATATTTTATGAGTTGACACAGGACTCAGGGCCGAGGTACAGGTACTCCTCAACTTAAAACAGTTTGTTTAGTGACCGTCACTGAAAAAAAGGTGACTTAACACAGTTTTTCACAGTCGCAACCTTGGTAGCATCCCCATGGTCACGTGATCAAAATTCAGACTTAAACGGCTGTGGCTGTGTCCCGAGGCCATTTTTTATATCATCAAATATTCTATTCTATTCTTTTTTTCAACCTTTTGGCAAGCAAAATCAACGGGGAAGCCAGGTTCACTTAACAACCGGGTTGTCGTAAAATGGGGCAAAACTAACTCAACTGTCTTGCCTACAAACAGAACTATTATTAGGCTCAATCGTGGTCGTAAGTCGGGGATTACCTATAGTTTAAGTCCACATAATGGTCCTCCTGCCCATTGAGGACAGTCTTGCTCAACTGGCAGTCCCCATTATTATTTTTTTCTGGAAATTAAATATACAAAAAGGGAAACATGAGCTAACATGAGCCAATCGATTTTTAAATACTAAATCGCAGTGACAGAATTCTCAACTTATCCAGCGGTTTCTTAGAAAAAAGAAACCTTTATTTGCCATGTCCCAACAAAAATGACACAAATTGTACTTAGTTTATTTGGCATACCTTGGCATTTCCTCCTTACTCATGATACATTTTGACTGATTTGGCAATAATGACCTCTCTATTTTATCAGGTGGAAAAGAATTTAGCACACGCTCGTTTGACAAATCCATATAATGCTTCTTGTTGGCGAAGTGTGCTTTGCCATCTTGACTTCAGTTATAGTGGCTTGCAAAGTCCTTTGCTAAGTCACATTAAGTGAGATTAAAAAAATATTCTCCTGTAGCAAGTGAAGGAATGAAGTAATCTTATTATGGAAGGAATATTCCTGCTAGGAATATTATATGATGATTAGCATAACGGTCTTTCAAGAAAAGAAATTAGCATTAATTTATTATATCGAAGGGACACTTTTCAGATGGGAGGCTTTAACCAAACACCAGCAGGAATCTTTCTCTCTCCCTGTGCTTGATAAACATTGAAAACAAATGTTTACAGATCCCCGTTGGGAATACATTTGCAGCCCAGCAGTATCGATGCAGCTGTGAGATGCCAACCAGCTCTTTTATGCTTTGTTTTTTTTTTAATTTTAAAGGTGAATCAGACCTTCAGCTCCAACGTTTAAACATATGAAAAAATAATACAAAGTACCCTTAGGAGGGGAAAAATGTAGAGAGGGGCTCATATCATTTGTTGAAGTCAATATCGTTCGTTAAAGTTGTTATCTTCTCAAAGCCACTAGTTGCTTATCCAAGTTTATCCCCCCCCACCAAGTTTTCTTTATTTATATAACATATAAAAATTCCTTTTCAATCAAATAGTGTGTTGTCTAGATACAATTGCTTTTAGACAATCACAAAGTGTTTACAATAACATTCATGACAATAGCAATACTACTGTAATAACAATAATATTTAGCTTGTCCATTTTAACAAATTTCCATTTTAGCATTCATCCTTTTTATGTCTCTCTATGGGCTTCGTTTATATTTCTGAAAAGGTTGCTATTACCAATCACCCTCCAAGTACTTTGAAAAAGATTTACCTTGTTACCTGCGCTGTACATAATAATTAGGCGCCTGTTTTGTTGTTGTAGATTTATTGATTCTCTGTGATGCTGGGTACAAACACACTCCATTTCCAGGATATTTGTGTTGTGCTTATGTGTGTGTGTGCTTGACGCCTTAAAGCGCTAACCATTATTTTACTGTATCTCTCTTACTTTAATCCTCAGACCAGGCAACCAATTATAAATAACACAAGTGCGGCTCTTCCTATAATTTAGAGCTTATCTTGAGTTCATACATATCAGCTTTTTAAAATAAGACATTATTCCCGGCTAGCAAATGCTTACTCCTTACAATAAAAAGCCCGTGTTTTCCCTTATCAAATAGGAATGCACCAAGACTTGAATGGCACGTTGTCCAAGATTGAAAGAGAGATTTGAAATACCTAGATTGCCCCTTATTCTCACCAAATTTCCCCAGAAATTTAAAAAAAAAAAAAGTGAGGATAATAGTTTTCCTCCAGCTACTCGTAAGAGTTTTGAACTGCTGGTGGATGCATAAATAGCTGCCTTTTTTTTTGTTTTTGCAACTTCAGGATAAAAGATCCCATACAACCTGTTTCAAGTCCAGGTAGACCTGATACCCAAGGGGTAAAAAGCAAGCAGTTGAAATGCATTTGTCTCACAAAGAAGAGAAGCATTTGAAGTTACCCGACCTTTAAAAGCTGTTCTTCAGTGAAGGAGATCTCAGATTTTTAACTCTGTGGAATCTCTGAAAGGCAAGCGCGAAAACCAGAGAGAAAAATTCCAGAAAGAGCCACGAGATGATTCACTGTGGAAAATGGACAGCATAAGTCTAATCAGAGTTTTCCGTTAACATGGCGGCTCTGGAGTTAATGTATTTCCCTCCCAAATGATAGCAAGGACTTTTAAAAGAAAACCGAGATATTTCTTAAAACATTTCTTCAATTCAGCTTCGTTCTGGGAGACTACAATTCCTGTCATGAGCCGGTTTGGGAATGGAACGTTACCACATTATTGACTTTGTTTTTCCTTCTTTTTCTTTCTAAATAACAGGTGGTTGACCCTACCTTAGCAGAAATGGGAAAGAATCTCAATGAGGCCATGAAGCTGCTTGAAGACAATCAAAGGTATTTAATAGTCTTGGCAGAATTTCAAGAGGATTGCTGCTAATAATTATGCTTGTGGATCCTGTTTTAGGGAAATATATACTTCAGTCAATCAGAATAGAGCTGGAAGGGATCTTTAAGGTCTTCTAGTCCAACCTTTCGCTCAAACAGGAGACACCGTTTTAGACAAGTGACTGTCCAGTCTCTTCTTAAAAACCTCCAGTGATGAAGCACCTACAACTTCTCATTCATTCATTCATTCATTCATTTATTCATTCAAGTTATATGCTGCCCATATTACTATTGAAGCAATTATGAGTGGCTAAGGGTGCCCCTTGGCAGTTGCACCAAACTTAGCTTTTTGAAAACTGAACGTTCGCTCTGTTCACACAATGCAGTAAACCACCCACCAGCCCGCTAGAATTTATTCTAGCATGGTGTGTGAATCCAGCTTCTGTAGCGATGGAGGCTGTAACGTGTCTTCTCACCCAGCAAATTAGGTTCATGACATCATCCTAAAGTGATGTCACTGCAGCTAAGCAGTCACACTAAAATAAACTTCAAACAGCCAGTGGTATGTGATAGATATTTCCTTATTCATACACAGGTTTTTCTTGCCTGTCCTATTGTTGGGAGAGAGAGAGAGAGAGAGAGAGAGAGAGAAAAGGGATAATTTTGGTTTTATGTGTTCCTGCGAAAATGATGCAAAGCTGGTTTTTAAAAGAAAGCACAAACCGATTCAGAGGTCAGGGTGACATTTCCTGTTATGAATCAGTGGGCTGTGCTTTGCTTTTGATAAGACAAATGAGTCATCCTTTGATTTCGGCAGTACACAATTGGACAAACAAATAAGACTGGCTGACCAGCGTTGTTTCGGCATGGAATTTTTTTTTTTTTAACCTGGTCATTTCATTAAAAGGGAATTGGATTCAGCACCTTGGCAGCTATGTAGCTAATCCAGTGTGGCTCTTTTGAAGGAAATCCCGTTATAGGAGAAAATATATATTGGCCAATCTGTCTCCAATTCCTGTTGTTTTGTGTTAAAATTAGGAAAGTTGAAGAAGAGAATGAAAAGAACTACACAAGAAAGGATATTCCTGGGCCACTTCAAGGCAGGTAAATGATCTCTGTTTATGGTGTGTCCACCCCCCCCACACTAATAATTTGGGTATTTTAATTTAGGGAAATTGAAGCTGAGGAAAGAGAATAATCTGAATTCGTTTGCCAAATCACGCGATGTTGGTAACTGATAGCCACACTAATTGTCATCAGTGTGATGTGTGATTGTCGCTAATGTTGGGGCAAATGGATGATTGGTTTGTGTAAAGCTGAAGAGGCCATTTGGGCAACGGACTCCAATTTCATACTCAATACAACAGTCTAAATCATTTCTCGGTCTCTCTATATCAAACTTCTTAGCCGCCCATTACCCTCATAAAAAGGTTCTTAGCAACCTTAAGATGGGCGAACTTCAACTTGCCCGCGGCCGTTAAGCAAATCACTGTGGTTATTAAGTGAATCACATGGACGCTAAGCAAAACCAGGTTTTCCCTGTTGACTTTGCTGACCAAAAGCAAAAGTCACCATTGGGGATCATGTGTCTTTGAGAGATTGCTTATCCTCGTCAACACATCCTGGTTGCCAAGGGCCGAAATTTTCATCATGTGACCAAAGAGTCACTAACAGTTGTAAGTGTGAGGACCGGTTGTAAGTAACTTTTTTCAGGGCCGTCGTAACTTTGAACGGTCGCTAAACCTGTTGTGGTTCACTGGCAACCTGTGCAGTAGGGGAAGAACGGGGACCACTCTAGGAGTCTGGGGAGGACTCGGATGAGGGTCCTGCGTCCGATGCAGAGATGGGGCCGGGACCACATGGGAGTGGGGTGCTGACTCAGGAGCCTCCGGAGTCTGGCAACAGCAAGGCAGAGGACCTAGGGGAGCCTGTTCCCAGTGCGCGTATGCACAGAGCTGCTAGAAGGTGAGAGCAGCTGAAACAAAAGGGGCGACTCAGGAGTAAGGCTTGGAGGCGATTGTCCCTCCTATAAAGGATAAAGGACAGGCAAAGATGATGAAACCTTTGCAGGAAGCAAAGTCGTTCACTCTGTTCAGATTAATCCTTGAAGCTCTGTGTGGACTTTGTACTTCGGTTGGTTTTTTTATAGTTCATTTCGTACTTTTGTTGTTGGCAGCAATTCAAAGGAGAGAAAAGTGGGTGCTTATCTCGAGGAACTGTTTGGGACTCATTACCGGCTGGGAATGTACATAATTCCCAGCGTTGAAATAAAACAAGAGTTGGTTTAACTAAGTGTGTGCTAAATTACGGTCTCAGAAGCCTTGGTCAGAATGAAACCAATGATCGTAAGTCAAGGACTTACCTGTATGAAGCACGTCTACTTTAAAGTCATCATCTTATGCCTCATGATCAAGATGGATTTGTGTTTCTCTCCCTTCCTCCAGCGGACAGGACATGGTGAGCATCCTCCAGCTAGTTCAGACACTTATGCATGGAGACGAAGAAGAAGAATCCCTACAGTCTTATCGGTAACTTTTGGTTTAATAGAGATCTGTCCAGGTTGTGGAAAGGGTTGGAGGTGTCAGGCATAAAGAATCAGGGTCGCATATTAAGTTCTACTTAAGATTTTTTTGCTCAAGTCTGCACACCCATCTAGTCAATTCGGAGCCAGCACTAAATTGCTGCTAGAGTCAACAGAATTCAAGAGGGGTTGGATTTACAGCATTTGTGGACATGTAATGATTCCAGGCTGAGTATTTTCTTGACTCTGCCTCCCAGGTTCCACCTTTTCTTCTCTTACAGAAGGACAAGTTTTGCTCATGTTTTTTAAGATGCAAAGTCATTATCTTTAAGATTCTCTCCGAACACATAATATACCTAATGTCTTGCTCTTTTTTAAAGTATTCCTTAAAAAAGCATGCTTAAAGCAAAAGGAAATCGGGTTTTGCAAATATTCTTATGCCTTGGGTAGATGGGGAGCGGTATCTTTCGGAAGATTAAAGTGATGACAGATTTGAAGAAGCCCATGCTTGCTGATCTACAGGTTTGATTTCCTGCTTCTCAGGAAACAAAAATTAGTGGCAGGCAATGTTGATTACCTGTAAGCGTAAAAAATTAACAGTGAAGGAAGTAATTCCTTAACAATTCCATAACATGGGATGTAGAAGGAAGATACAAAAGATCTTGAGAGACCTTCGCATCCAGGCCACTCGTTGTTTGAGATCCTACCATCAGGAAGACGATATAGAGTGTTGAAAGCCAGGACAAGTAGATTTAAACATAGCTTTTACCCAAGTGCTGTGATCAGGTTAAATGCAGAGTTATGAATCTGGTGGTCTTAACATATATATATATATATCCTGGTTGTACAGTTTTTAACTGTTATTTGTTTTAATTTGTTTTACATTGTTATTTGTATATGTCTTTTGGTATTGTTCAGTTGTATGCTGTGGAAGAGCACCTTATTTCGTTGTTCTCAGGTTTCTGAGTACAATGACAATAAATTTATCTTATCTTATTTAAGGAACTGAAAAAGTAGCCAGAAAAAGGTTGAAGTTTCCAGGTGGCAGAGGAACTGAAGTCTACAACCAAGTGTTTTCTTGGTGGGGGGGAAAGATCATTAGAAGCCACCAGAGGAAGAAACCCATCAAGCCAATGATGGCTTAAAAGCAAGTTAAAATCCAATCTACATCATACAGTGGACGGGATTTTAACTTGGTCTTAAGCCAACACCAGCTTGAGCAGCTGTCTAATCACTCTTTCGGACCAAAAATAAATACCGCTTAAATGTGATACATCCAGTAAAATGCCCCTTGATCATTTTTTTTTGATGTATTAGGGAAAGGCTTTTCTCAGCCTACAAATGAAAGTGTGATTTTTTTTGTCATATTCTCTTTTTCTCTCTCCTGGCTTGCAGGCTACAAAATGTTGGGGAGCAGGGACACATGGCTCTCTTAGGACACAGCTTGGCAGCTTATATTTCCATCCTGGACAGGGACAGACTGAGAAAACTTACTACCAAAATCCTTTCTGACACAACCCTGTGGCTCTGCAGGCTCTTCAGGTACCCTTGTGTCGCTAATACTGAGTGTAGCCTTTATCCTAAGTGTGTAGGAAAGGAAGTCCCATTTAATCTAAACATCCAGAAGCTAATTAGGAAGACAAAAGGCTACTTGGACTGTCAGTATTATTATTGTTGTGTTTAGCTTATAGCGTTGTTACAATAGCCGGGATATCAGCATAGTAGTAATTTGGCTTTCCAAGGTTCCAGCCCTGTTATAGGACGTGCATGCGCGCTTCCCAAGGTTTGCCATAGGAGGGTGAGCTGGCTTTGCACCAGAGAGAAAGACGAACAGATCTTTCCTGTAGCATCGCCCCAAAACCCCTTCCCTTCCTGGAGCTGCCTTGCAAGCGGGAAGGTTCAGAGCTGTCCGGAATCTGCCTGCCTGCACAGAGCACCGCTCGTCTCCCCACAAAAGTGGTACCTATTTATCTACTCAATGTAGAATATGCTTTTGAGCTGAGGCAAGTGATGGGAGCTCACCCTGCTACACCGTGCTAGGACTCGAGCCGGCGGAGCTGTGACCCTCTCCAGTGTGATTAAACCGCTGAGACACCGCGCCCCTTATTGTCGGTTAATAAACAGTACCTACAGTTGGTGATCCACTTTGGTGGCGTCTCTTTCTGCACTTTCAAAGGCCTCTTTTTATGTGTCTTAGCCATGTTAATTACAAGCTTAACGTAGCGTTTTCGTCCCCCAAGGTTTTTCAGAATCCTCGCTGGGAATAAATTGCTTCAATTTCACATGAAGCAAGTGAGCTGGCACCCTTTTCAGGATGCTCACGTTTGATTCATCGTTGCTCTTAACAGGTTTGAAAACGGGTCAGCCTACTACCACGAAGATGATCGCGAAGGGCTTTTGAAAGTCTGCAAGCTGGCGATTCACTCCCGCTATGAAGATTATGCCACTGAAGGTTTTAATGCTTTATATAACAAGCAGCCAATGGTGTACATCAGTGCTGCGGCAAGAACTGGCTTGGGCCAATTCCTCTGTAGTCAGGTAAGTTGAAATGGGCGCAGAGTTTTTGGCCTGCAAATCACCGTTACCTCTTCCTTTGCCGCCATCGTATTATTCTTTATTCTCGGTTAATTTGTTAACCTTGGATTCTGCATCTCTTTCTGCAGCTTGGCTTGCCTCTTTCCTGTATGTGCCGAGTGCCGTGTAACACGATGTTTGGCTCCCAGCATCAAATGGTAAGGCTTTGGATTTTGTTTTTTTTTTTTTACAAAAACAGAAATCAGTGAGACTCCTCTTGCCTATTTTTATGCTTTCTTCATGCTATTCCCTCCTTTTTCCTTTATTTTGCTTGGCGATAGGATGTCGCTTTGTTGGACAGACTGATCAAAGAAGACCTTGAATCTGGAAGGCTGCCTGTATTACTGGTGGCCAATGCTGGTGGGTGATTTTAGCAAATATGAACAAGCTGTTTTTTTCTGCAATGCTGGAGGGTGTGTGTGTGTGTGTGTGTGTGTTTGTCCCATAACAAATGTCCGTAGCGCTTGAGAAAGTGCTTCCGGGTGAGCTTGTCGGTCGTCGGTTGGAAAGCGGTGTTTGGGTGCTGAAGGAATCCTCGCGCCTTAGTTTCGTCGAAGGGGGGGAGGGTGGCTTCGAACGAAGAGCCGTCCCGATGGCGGTGGAGTTTCGCGTTACTCAGGAGGAGATTAAAAAAAGAGCCCGAAAAGCCCATCGACCGCGAGAAGGTACAAAGGAGGAGTTGAAGGTGGCGGGGAGAAGTGGGGGATGGCTGGCTGGCTGGCTGGCCTGTCGCTCAGCTCGCCTTGCCTTGGTCGTGCGTGCTGATGCCGATACCGATCCATGGATCGGTCCATGGATTGTACTGGTCCGTGGTACAAAAGAGGTTGGGGACCACTGGATTATGGGGTTGTTAAAAGAAGATGATGATGATGATGTGAGTCTGTGTATGTGTGTGTGTGTGTATGCAGTATGAAGTAGTTGGTATCAATGGTTGATCGCTCCTTTCTCTCTGATGGAATGAGTGGGTGGCCTTGAGGGAGGAAGGGAAGCAATACTACCTAGGAAACAATTAGGGAAGAGAGGCAGGAGCCATTCTCACAGGGAAGGAAGGGTTGACCGGGAGTGATGGGGGGGGCCTGTTGAGGAGCTCTGTTGTTGTTCCTGTCCCTCTTAGTGGCTCTTGTCTTCTTAGCCTCCCATTGCTGTTTCCTCTCCGTGCAGGCACCCCTGGGGCAGGGCACACGGACAAACTCGGTCGATTGAGGGAACTCTGTGAGCAGCACGGCATGTGGCTCCACGTCGAAGGGTAAGGGTGTCGCCGTTGGAGAAGCGCTTCGTAGGAAAACGTTCAATCCAGTCCAGGCGAGAGGGCACTGCTAGTAGGCAGGCAGCTCTGGTTCACACAGATGGAAAAGGCTATTGGGGCAGCTGTCAAAATGATTCAAGAGCTCTGGACAGGAAACGGAATGGAGAGAGGCATTCCCGGTGGTGGCAATTTATAATAGTGACAGATTGCGCGGCCAGCTGGATCCTTGTTCTACTTCATACGCTGAACACAGATGCATTTCAAAATGGCCTACTTAGAATGCTGAGTTCTGGAGAGAGACCTTAATACTAAACCTCCTCTTCTCCCATTGGGCTACCCGGCTGGCTTTCATGCCTAAGGCAGGACTAGAACTCTCAGTCTCCTGGTGATTGGCCCAAAGTCACCCTGCTGACTTTCATGCCTAAGGCGGGATTAAAACTCACAGTCTCCTGGTGATTGGCTCAAAGTCACCCCGCTGGCTTTCATGCCTAAGGCAGGACTAGAACTCTCAATCTCCTGGCGATTGGCCCAAAGTCACCCTGCTGACTTTCATGCCTAAGGCAGGACTAGAACTCTCAGTCTCCTGGTGATTGGCCCAGAATTACCCAGTCAGCTTTCATACCTAAGGCATGACTAGAACTCCCGGTCTCCCAGTTTCTAGCCCGGTGCCTTTACCATCAGGCCAAACTGGTTTACCTATTATAAATTTTATTCATTTGTTTGTTTAAAATGTAATAGAAATCAAAGGTGGCGATTTGAGGTGTTCTAACCAGCCTGCTGAAACGGCTTGTTTGTTTGTTTCAGGGTGAATCTCGCGACTCTGGCTTTGGGTTACGTCTCGTCTTCCATACTGGTACGTTGTGACTGTCGCTCTTGCTTATTTGCTTGTGTTTCTGTTTATGCACAAGCAATTCTTTGCATACATCCCAAAAGCAGAGAGGTGTTGTGTGTAAACTATTTAATTTACTTTCACTGTTGACTGTTTTAAAATGAAAAATAACCATGCGCTTCTTCTGGCTCTTAACATGTCCGGAAGGAGGATTATTTTGAACTGCACTTAATCAAAATGTGGCTAGCTGCTCGTATTCATCCAACAGATCACGTTTTAAGCTTGGTTGGCAGGCGAACCACTGTCTGTTTTTGCACCTGAACATTTTTTTTTTCACCCTGTGCTCTTATTTTTTAAACAAATCCTGGTGAGCCATTTTGGATCATTTTTTCATCCTCTCTGGATTCAGCCAGGTCTCATTAAAGAGGCCCGCAATCTCTCGTTTTTTCAGATGCGTTGAAAAAAAATAAAACATGCAAAATTTTGGAAAAATGAAAATATTCCCCCTGATGAGGAGGTAATCAGATCCTAGAATGTGCTGAGATGGACAGATTAACTTTAAAAGAAAAAGATAAAAAAAGACTCAGAATACTATTTGATATTGAATGGATTTTATGAGGGGCTTAAAACAAGGGGGAGAAGTTAGAGGAAGAGAAACGATGAACAGTCTTATTAAAAACAGGGAAGATATATAATTATAATTGTTCTAAATATTAAAAATATGAATGAGTTCAATACAAAGAATGGGAACTGTATTGTATGGGAACTGTAGTATTACTAGAGCTATTAGTTTAGGTGTTATTATAGTATTATTATTATTAGTAAATGGATAATATGTTTACAGTACTTTTACTTACAGTATTTTTTACAGATAATATTTTTTACAGTATGTTTCTTTTTTTGTAAATAATATATCTGAACAGAACGCTGTATTTAAAAAAATGTTTATTAATAAAATAATTTTTTAAAGAAGCCGCGTTTCCACTTCTCTAACCCCGGAGTGGCTAAGACACTGAGCTTGTCAATCAGGAAGGTCGGCAGTTTGCCGGTTCGAATCCCTAGCGCCACATAAGAGAGTGAGCTCCCGTGACTTGTCCCAGCTTCTGCCAACCGAGCAGTTCAAAAGCATGTTAAAAATGCATGTAGAAAAATAGGGACCCCTTTGGCGGGAAGGGAAGAGCGTTGCTTCGTGCGCCTTCGGTGTTTAGTCCTGCTGGCCACATGACCACGGAGACGTCTTCAGACAGCGCTGGCTCTTTGCCTTTGAAACGGAGATGAGCACCGCCCCCTAGAGCCGGAAATGACTAGCACGGATGTGCGAGGGGGGGATCTTCACCTTTTAACCCCGCCTTCTTTTTCGTAGGCAGCCACCAAATGTGACAGCATGACACTTACACTCGGACCCTGGTTGGGTCTTCCAGCAGTGCCAGCAGTGACTCTCTATAGACAGGAGGATCCGTCTTTGGTAGGTGGCTGGTCCATGATGCAGTGGAGGACAAGTATCAGGATAAGCTCTCTACAGCTCGTGGTTGACAGTAAATTGTAGCTGATCATCCCTCAGGGAGTCCCAATTGCTCATAACTCCTTGGGAAGACCGTCGTCATAGTCCAGGGGTGTCAAACACGATTTCATTGAGGGCTGAATCCAGATCGTATCTGACCTCGGGGCGGGCGGGGTCAGTGTGGCGGGGGGGCGTGGCCAGCTCGATGTCACTTGTGTCGGGGGCGCCTATGGTGGCCCGAGTGCTCTGCCAGCAAAAACAGGCTCCCGAGCTCCGTTTTCGGCTGCAACCCCCTCTGCTAGCGAAACCGGAGCTCGTGAGGGCTTCCCGTGCCCCTCCCAAACTCCGTTTTCATTGGCAGAGGCACGGCGGCCCTATTTCCACGGCGGCCCTGCGGATCCGGCTCCCCAGGCCTCGAGTTTGACACCCCTGATCTAGTCCATGATTTAAAAAAACAAAACAAAAACACCTGGGGTTGATGAAGTTCGAACTCCAGACTTGTCTGTGTTGAAAGTATGCACTCTATGGTCCAACTCAAATCCAGGTCTGTAGTTATATCACGGAGCAGGCCGCTTCATAAAAACCCGTGTCTACTTCTTGGAAGAAGCTCTAAAAGGGGAGGGAAAGATGGCCAAACACAACATGAGATGGATCAGCTCGTTTTGCTGAATGTAGGCGGACAGGCAGGCAGGGGTGGGGGTGTCAAGAAAGGAATCAGCCTAGAATCCTTACGTTCCCACAAATGGTCTAAGCCCAACCCCTCCTGAATTCCATTGACTCTTCCCCAGCACCAAGGTCATGCTGACCGTTGGTTGACTAAATTCTTGGGTAAAGGCATGAGCAATAACTTAGCTTAATTTGAACTTATTGTGTGGACCCAGTCCTTCTGACTTGACCTTGGATGATTCTTAATAATAAATGCTTCTCTCTCTCTCCCTCTCCCTCTCCTTCTCCTTCTCCTTCTCCTCTCCTCTCCTCTCTCTTTCTCTCTCTCTTCTGAAGTTCTACCTGCCCAGTTGACTTTGCTTTAGGAGGGAAATTACAAA
>NW_020771111.1:2783-15757 GCF_900518735.1 Pseudonaja textilis | reverse complement strand
ATACATACATACATACATACATACATACATACATACATACATACATATATATATTACGCCCTCATCTGTCGGGATTTCATCACTTTTCCATTGTTGTGCAAACACAATTCTGCATACAGTTAACATATGTAAAATCAAATATATATTCCTTTTACCATACTTTTCTGGCAGAATGCCCAATAAGAATATTGAAACCAAGATTTCAAATCTATATGCTGCTTTATCATTTTTTCCAACCAATGTATTTTTTGTCCAATATTTTTTGGTTTGTGAACATGTCCACCACATATGGTAATACAAACCAGGTATCTGGTTGCATTTCCAATATTTAGCGAACATGTCTTTAAACACTTTTGCCAGTCTTGGTGAAAAATGCCATCTGTAAAACATTTTATACAGATTTTTTTATATATACAGTTGACATAGTTAATTTAACATTTCTATCCCACAATTTCTGCCATTTTTCCAGTTCTATTGCATATCTAAAAATTTTCTGCATTTCTTAAATGGCATATTGGTAGTCAAAATAGCAATATCACTTAGACTTATATACTGCTTCACAGTGCTTAGAGAAGCTGTAAAAATATATATCATTTGAAACAGAACTATTCTCCAAGGCAATAACTTCATTTGTGTGTGTGTATCAGATATTTTCCCCTACACCGACAAATGTAATTCTTCCCATCTTAACATATTTTTCTTAATTTCATTCCATGTCTTAACTGTTATGAAATAACATGCAATTCATATTAGACCTAGTAATACCTAAATATTTTATGTTTTTCTCAACATTCAAATCCAAATTTTCCAATAGTTTCATTTGGTTTTCTATTTTCATTTTTAACATTATAGTCATATGGTTGTTGACTTTAAAACTGGCTAATGTACTAAAAGCCTTTAGTCTTCCATTAATATTTCTATTCTTTATAGAAGTTCATCAAAACAGAACCAAATCATCATCAAAAACCTATCATCTACATATTTACCTTTTAATTCTACTTCAACAATTCTCTCATTTCAATATTGCCAAATTTATCATGATTAATAGTGATGAAAGGGGATATTATTGACTTTCTCCTTTCTTTGTCTTTATCCATTTCCAATTACCTTTGGCTTTTGTGTGATATAAATTTATTTTATCCATTTAATAAAATTCTCACCAAAGTCCGTATCTTCCAAAACATCTTCCCTATATTTTCAAAACAGATTAAAATTTCAGTTACTGATTAGGTCATCCAAAAGAAAGGAAGATGTTGGTTAGATACTCAAATAAAAATTGTCAAGTTGCCAATATTTCAAAGGCAATTATGACACTCATGAATTACTGAAATCATTTTATTATTCTAAAAGGTGGAAATATTGAACGTTCTGTGCAGAAGGGAATAGGAATTGAAAAACAATCCATTTAAATATTATTAGAGCCACATGGAGGCAGTAAAGAATAATGCTGACTTTGTGAGATTCATTTCCACAATTTTCTCCCTCTTGCCTTATCTGCCAGAACTTCTCTTTGAATGAAAGACCCAGAGATTTTCTCCTTAACAATAAAGTGACAATGTTGTTCCTTCTGATTGTGCACAGAGTAGCTACTCTAAGATGCCCTGCAAGTGATGCTTTTCCTGTTCCACATGAGTGGTACCAGCCTGGTGAGCTTATCATTGGTGGGATGCTGTCTCAAATTTTTTACCACTTTTATGAAATTGAACTTAAGGACCATCCTTCTCTAAAACCTTATGACTTACCACTGTAAGGATCTTTTTCCATGCATTAGCCATATTGCCAGTAATTGTTTATATGAATGAATATTGTTTGAGCATAAATGTACTGTAGGTTTTGCATCTAATCAAAACCTTTGTCTTTGAAAGTGCCTAGTTGTTGGATAAGAAATCATTTTCTTTTCATTAAGTTGAGGTCTTTCTCACCAAATATATGATCCCCCCCCCCCCCCCCCCCGTTCATAAAATATATGTTCTTCAAAAGAAGTAAGCCTTTTGAAGAAAACTTAGTCAGGTTATTTATTACTCTGCATTTTCACTCCGTACAAAACATACATACAGGAAATCAATGATACTTGCTTATTCTGTTTATATTTTATTTTGTACTACATTAATAAAATGTATATTGAAAAGGGAACTTTTTTTTTTTTCACGATACCAGCCAGTGTATGGGAATTGGATAGTTAGTTAGCAATTGTGAGCTGTCCCCTTAAGGGAATGCATCATGGTAAATGTAGTTAAGGTATCCTGGGAAATGTAGTCCATGTCACGTGACCACATCTGTAATCCTTATTGGTCACTAAATTGACCCTCAATGGGTTGGGGGAGGTTTCCTCTCTCTTGCCTGAAATCACGGATTCATGGTAACTGTTCTACTTCTACTGCTATGAGATGGGAGAAAAGGGATAGGGGATAACCATCTTTTTACCCACAAAACAGATATGCAAAGGATTGGTCATTAAAGAAGAACTTTGTCACAAATGTGAGTCATGAGGATACCTGATGAACAATAATAAAGACTTTGTATGTATGTTTTGTTGAGTTTATCTATCTGCATCTGTACAGAAGACAAAATCTATCACTGTATAGAATACAGAACAATACCTATTAGTTGAAAATCATGGAATTATGTGGAAAACACTCTGTATAAATTATTCCAACATTTTAGAGTTTCATATTTCTCATCTTCCTACTTCCATCAGAGTCAGAAATGTTGTTATTTGTTTAGAAATGATGCCACATTATAAGAACTTTAAAATTACTTCTTCAGTTGGGATATTTAACCTCTTGACAGGGTAGTCACCAAATTCTACTAGCATGTCCTCGCTTTGGCCTTTGCTGTGAAGGAAACCAATGAAAATCCCTAGATCTTACCTAACATCACTCTTGGGTTCCACATCTGTGACAGTTACTACAAACCAAGGATGACCTACCGCACCACTCTTGACCTGCTTTTCAATCTCAGGGATTTGTCCCTAGTTATAGGTGTGATACCCAGAAGAATCTCATGGCCATCATTGGAGCACTTGTGTCTGATACTTCTTCCTATATGGCAGAAACTATAAAAGTCTTCAAGATTCCACAGGTAATTTGGACAGGAAAGTAGGACAGAAAACTGTCTTCTTTTGTGATAAGTATTCAAATCCACTTTCGGAATTCATTCAGTTTTCTTTCATTGTCATGAATAATGATTCTACTTTTTCTGTATAGTTGACCTATGGCTCCTTTGCCCAAGAAGAGTTCCAGGCTACTAAGTTATCTTCACTTTATTGCATGGTCCCAAAAGAGGAGCATCAATACAATGGAATTATACACCTTCTTCTCCATTTTGGATGGACATGTATTGGAGTCTTCACTTCTGATAAGAATAAGGGAGAACATTTCTTGCAGAAACTGCATTCATTGCTTTCTCAGAATGGGATCTGCTTGGCTTTCACACAAAAGGTTCCTCAATGAGCCCAATTAGAAGAAATTTCAGAATTTCTTGATGTAATCTCAACTATTTCTAATCAACTGACAGATCAGAAAGCCAATGTTCTTCTTGTCTATGGTGATTCATTCATGGCTCTGTGGCTCAGAAGTGTTGTGTTTCTATGTGATTATGAAAGCAAAGTGCATCATTTAGGAAGGTTTGGATCCTAATGTATCCAATTGATTTCATATTGACAGGACTTCAAAGGGCTTGGGATGTCCAGTTGTTCCACGGGGCTCTTTCCTTTACAGTGCACTCACGAGATGTTCAAGGCTTCAAAGAATTTCTTCAAGTCATCAAACCTTCAACCCACAAAGATGGCTTTATTCAAGAGGTTTGGGAGCAATTGTTCGACTGCTCATTTTCAAATGAAGAATCATCCTCAATGATCAATGAAATTTGTAGTGGAGAAGAGAATTTGGAGAATCTACCTACACCTCTGTTTGAGTTGCAGATGACTGGCCAAAGCTACAGTATCTACAATGCAGTTTATGCAGTGGCATATTCTTTGCATGAGGCAGTGAGATCAAAATCCCAACACAGAGAAAGTCAAAGGTTTGAATTTCCATATCTACAGCCATGGCAGGTAATGTCTTCAAGCCACACCCATCTTTTCTTCCAGTTCCTACCTTCTCATCCATACTCTAACATGGCTTGTTTCCACTGGCTTGTAGACACAAATTGATGGAGATACTGAGAAACAAAGACATTAATGTAACAGCTGATTGTAAGTTATAGAACAAAAGTGAATGGAAAAAAACTTGTCTTGGCAAATTTCAATTTAATCAATGGGATTTTTGTATCATCTGATACCATAAATAACCATTTTATCACTATTTAGATTGGTCCTGTCTTGTAAATTTATTCAGGCTGGCTCTAAAAAGTGACAATACATTTGAAGGCAGTCTTTTTTTCCCCTGTCCGATACACTTTTCTAAAATGTAAAAAAAATATTTTCACTAGATTTTCCTGATTTAGTAAAGACTTGTTGTTAGACAGGAGAATTAGTTTTGTGACAGTCATTCTTTGCTGATATAGATATATTATTTTCATGAAGAGGTATTGGTTTTTAGACTTATGATAAACCCCCAAGAGAGTTTGCTACTTTAAAGTTTTTTTGTCATAATTAATTGATAAAAAAATAAGCTGCATATTTCAATTATTGATAGTTTTTTTTCTAAGTTGACATTTTCTTGTTCTATATTTTAATCTGGGAAAATTCTTTGATATCCCAGAAATTTGGAATAAAAGTAAGGAATTTTTTCATCCTTTTATCCCTGTTATAATGTTTTCCTTTTGAGCCCTCTTTCCTATCATCCTTCAAGTTCTTCCATCTTTTAACAATTCAGTTGAAAAAACAGTTTTATTTAATGATATAAGGTGTGTGTGGCTTTGACATCAAACTTTGATTGTTTTTTCAAACAGAATTTATCAGAGAGTTAAAGTTGGAAAATTACACTCTAGTCCTCCAAAAGAAAAAGGACTGACCACTGAGAAGAACACAATTCTTTGGCACCTTGGTTTTAATTGGGTATGAAGTCATGCTTGTGTACAAAGGATCAAATTCTTTCTCTAAAATTACCTAATGAAGTTGCATTACTTTTAGAAACAAAACTGGCTGCACTATCATCTTGTTCAATTATAGTTCAATGCTAAATTTCTTTAAAAAAAAGTTTTATTGATTTTAACAACAAACAAAACCACATAAAACATACAACATAAAACATAAAAACATCATCCTCCTTCATAGATTTACAAACAGTGTATCGGTTGGTTTACCACTTTTTTTGTGCATCCGTTTCCTAGACGCCATTATACTTATATTACATAATAACTCATATTATCAATCAACAATTGTATAACCTAGTATCATTACTAAGAAATCATTTAACTATAATTTTGTTAATTCATACTTTAACGAGATAACTATAATTTACTTAATTTATTTTACAACAAATCATAAAATCATACCAAATCTATCTTAGTAAAGTTTTATAAAAGTAATATCAAAGAAAAAAGAAAAAGAAAATATATATTCATTATATCTTAAGTCTAAATATTCTATTATTATGTTTTATTATCTAACCATTGATAAAAAAGATTCCAAACTTCATAAAAAATTTTATCTTCTTGTTCTCTAATTTCAAATGTCAATCTACTCATTTCAGCACAATCCAATATTTTCTTAATAGTTTCTTCCTCTGGTGGAATTTTCTCACTCTTCCAATTTTTAGCAAATACAATCCTAGCCGCTGTTAATACATTTACAATCAAATACTTCAAATTTTTATTATATGTATCAGGTAAGATTCCCAATAAAAAAATCTCTGATTTCAAGTCTATATGTTTCTTTGTCATTTTTTCCAACCATATGCAAATTTTAGTCCAATATTTTCTAGCATCCTCACAAGTCCACCACATATGGTAATATGAGCCAGGTATCTGATGACATTTCCAGCACTTTTCAGATTTATTCTTGAACATTCTTGCTATTCTTGTTGGGGGAAAATGCCACCTGTAAAACATCTTATACAAATTTTCTTTATATGCTGTTGACATTGTCAGTTTATAATTTTGAGACCACAATTTTTCCCATTTCTCTAAATCAATCCCATATCCAAAATTCTTCCCCCAAAAAATCATCATTTCTTTAACTTGTTCCTCCTCTAATTTAATTTCCAGCAAATAACTATATAATTTTTTAATCACTTTTTCATCAGTACCTGTCAAAATCCTATCTAAATCAGTCAATTTATCATAAAATCCCTCCATTTTAGAATCTTTAAGATACCTTGAGTGTATTTGCGCATATGAGAACCAATTCACCCTTATGCCTTGTTCTTCTAGTTTTTGCATCGTTTTAAGTTCACTCTTTTCATCCAATATTTCCCCATATCTAACTGTTTGTTCCTTCTTATATATTACAGGATAAGAAAAAGCTTCAATAGTTGATAACCAGACTGGGATTTTCAAATAACATTTTCTCTTAATTTTCTCCCAATTCAACCATAAAGACTCCCGTATGTAATGCCTTCTAAAATAGCCCTGCGATTTAATTCCCTTATATCACAGAAAAGCATGCCATCCCAGTAATAAATCATGTCCTTCTAATGTCAACAATCTAGTCTTTCTTAATGTTATCCATTCTTTAGCCCACATTAAATTTGCAGCTTGGTAGTACAACTCCCAATTAGGAAGGCCAAATCCTCCTCTAATTCTAGCATCTTGTAGAAGTTTTAATTTTATTCTCGCTTTCTTACTTTGCCATATATACTTCAACACAATTTTATTTAATTCTTCAAAATAATCTTTACCAAGCCTAATTGGTATTGTTTGAAACAAGTATAAAATTCTGGGTAAAATATTCATCTTGATTGTTGAAATTCTTCCTATCAATGACAATTGTAGGTTTTCCCATTTCTTCAGATCAGATGCTATCTGTTCTTTAAGTTTAATATAGTTATTCTCTTTCAATGTGGTACATCTTGACATCAAATGTATCCCCAAATATTTAACCTTGTTCATAACTTGAATTTTCAATAAATCTGCCAATTCATCTCTTTCTTTTAATAACATATTCTTTGTCAAAATCTTTGTTTTATCTTTATTTACTTTCAAACCAGCCATCTCACCATACGTCTCTATCTTTTCCAATAGTTTTAAAGCTGTTTCTAGAGGATCTTCCAAAATAAAAACCAAATCATCCACAAAGGCTTGCAATTTAAATTCCTCCTTCTTAACTTTCATTCCTTTTATATTTGGATCCTCACTAATATTTATATTCAACACTTCCAAAGTCAATACAAATAGCAAAGGTGATAATGGGCATCCTTGTCTTGTGCCTTTTCTTATATTAAGAGTCTGTAAATTCTTCCTCTATCATTACTTTTGCCGTTTGCTTATCATATATGGCTTCTATTGCTTGAATAAATTTTCTAGCGAAGCCCATCTGTTCCAATAACAAAAACATAAATCTCCAGTTCACATTATCAAATGCCTTTTGGGCATCTAGAAATATCAAAGCCATTTGTTTTTCAGGATGCACCTCATAATATTCCAAAGTGTCCAGAATTACCCTCATGTTATCTTTAATTTGTCTCTTTGGCAGGAATCCATTCTGATCAGGATGAATAAAGTTATTTAAGTATCTTTTGAGCCTTTCTGCCAAAATTGAAGCAAAGATTTTATAGTCTGCATTCAGTAAAGAAATAGGTCTATAGTTCTTAATTTGTAATGGATCAGCCCCTTCTTTTGGAATAAGTGTAATATAAGCTTCTGACCATGTTTTAGGTATTTTCTTATTTAACATAACTTCATTCATGACTTCTAGCAGTAGAATGCTCAATGATTCTTGTAGTGTTTTATAAAATTCTGTCGGAAGCCCATCTGGACCTGGTGCTTTTCCATTATTCTGTTAAATGTTTCAGTTAGTTCCCTCATTGTTATAGTGCTTTCTAACATTTTTTCAGTCTCTTCAGATATCTTAGGTAAGTTAGCATTTTGTAAATAAAGTTTAATTCTCTCCTCATCAAAATCCTCCTGCTTATATAATTGTCCATAAAAGTCTCGAATAATTACCTTTTTCTCCTTATTACCATAACACATTTGACCTTGATCATCTATTAGCTGCAATATTTTCCTAGATTCTTTCTCCTTTCTCAATTTATATGCTAACCCTCTACCTGGCTTCTTTGCATCTTCAAAATGTTTGGCACTTCTAATTTTTTGTGCCAGTTCTTCTTTCTCTACCTGACCCATCTTATGTTTAATTATATCCATTTTGAGTTTAATATCTTTTTTCTGTGGCATATTCTGCAATACTTTTTCCAGTTTTTTGTGATCATCTTCTAAAGCTTTGATAGTTTGTCTCCTCCTAATATTCCTTTTCTTTGTATAGTCTATTATTAATCCTCTCGCATATGCCTTCATAGTATCCCAAACATTCTGCATTGAAGTATCTTCGTTTTTACTTTCACTGAAAAAGAAAGCCAATTCTTTGCCCATCCATTGTGTAAAATCTTTTTCCTTTGAAATAGTATTATTTAATGTCCATCTAGATCTTCTTTTTTGTCCTTTCCATTTAATTGTCATTGGATTATGGTCTGCCCATATACTTATTTCAATATTTATTTCTTGAATATTAGATATTAATTCTGATGAAGTCCAAATCATATCTATTCTGGACCATGATAAATGTCTATTTGAATAAAAAGTATATTGTTGAGTTTTACCATTTCTTTCTCTCCATATATCTTTTGGGTTTAATTCATCTATCATTTTGAAAAAGGATTTAGGGAGAGTCTTTCTATTTTGTCTTGATGCTGTCGCTGTATAGTCCAATTTATTATCTACAATTCCATAAAAATCTCCCATCATAACTATGTTAATATAGTCCAGTCCAATTGTTTTCATATGTAACTTTTTATAAAATTCTTCTTGCTTATCATTCGGGGCATAAATTGCAACCAGGAGTGTTTTTGTATTGTTATCCACTATTTCAACCATTAATACTCTTCCATCTTCATCATTATAAATCAATTTTGCTTCAATAGTTTCTTTAATGTACAGGACCACTCCTTTTTTCTTACAATGAGTCAAGGAAATAAAAATTTTCCCCAGTTTTGGTCATACCAATAATTGTTGATGTTGTTTTTAAATATGTACTTCTTGTAAACAAATTATGTCAAATTTTAACTTCTCTAGTTTATGGAAAGTTTTTCTTCTTTTAGTAGCTGAGTTCAGTCCATTTATATTCATAGAAATCATTTTTTTTCCTCCATGATTATATTTTGTATTTAGGTCTGACAGCTCTCGTGGATCTTACTTCACATTGTTCTTTGGTCTCCATTTGTCCACCTGCTGCACCTTCTTCTTTTCCCATTCCCATTTGGTTCTCTTGGGGTTCAGTTGAGATGATCTCTTTTTCTGTCTCTATTTCTCTTCTTCCAAAAAAATCATTGTAGAATATTTCTGCTTTCTCAATTGAGTCTGTGTCTCTGTTCTTGCCATGTGAACATTAATCCTTCTGGGCCCGGTTCAGGTGAACCTGTAACTAATGTTATGGCTGGTTTGGCAAACTGGCAAATCCAACCCCTGGCTGGCCTCACCCACCCCATCCTGCCACTCCCACCCTGCCCTGCCCAGGAGTCTCCATGCTGCCTGTTTTGGATGTGAGGTACATGCAGGGCCCATGTAGAGTTTGGGGAGAGCAAAAAATGGGCCTGCTTGAGACTGTAGAAGGGCGGAAATGGGCCCATTTCTGGGCTCCAGAGGGCCTTCAGAGCTCACGGGAGATCATTTTCATCCTCCCTTGAGCTTGGGGAGGGTGCAGGAACCCGACCTGTCCATGCCCACCATGGCCATGCCTACCCAACAACTGGGCAGAGAACCGATTACTGAAATTTTTGAAGCCCATCTCTGGGTACAGTGCATTGCAATAGTTCATCTGGATTTGACTAGGGCCTGAGAATCTTTGAGCACAGCCTGCTGTTTTAGGGAACCACACAAGACAAAGTTGTACAAAGACCCTCCTAGCCATGGCTACCACCTGTTCTCTGAGCAGGACTTGTAAATATCAGGAAGACCCCCAGATTGTGCACCAGGTCTGTCTGAGGCATTGTCACCCAATCTAACACCAAAATTGTATAGTCCTTAAAATGCAGAACCACTCAGCCTTGACACTGTGGAGATATTTTAGTTCTGATTTCTTATGAAAAAGTGAGTATGCTTCTAATAAGGGTAACATAATCGGCAAAATGAACAAACTCAGAGCAAGAAAAGGAAATGCCAGAGTTCCAACAAATGCTCTAATTAATTCATGAGCCTTGAGCCAAGTTTCAAAAGAAATCCAATTATTTATTAGGAGCAACATGTTGCCATTTTTCCCGAGTGCAGTCAGCTCTGCCCTATGTAATTTACTGTTCACCTATGACTCTGTTTCCCCCCTCTTCCCAGTTTGTGTCATAAATCATATTTTCCAATGAAGCACTTTGGTGGGCTGTGGAAAACATGCCTCTCTGGCTGGGCTTGGTAACTTGAGACACAATCTGGAGAAAGATATGTGTGAAATGTGCTTCTGATAATAGCAACAAACTGCTCCATCAGATCTCCCCACTCCTTCTTATGGCAACTCGAGAGCAAGCCAGGAATACTTTACAAGTTGACAGGGAAATAATATTCACATTCCATGGTTATAAAACAAATTCATTTATTGATATTATACGATCTTGCTGGCACTAGAGTTCACCCTCTTAGATTCTCACTTTAAAAAAAGAAACTTTCTAATAAAAAAAATGAGGGTTGAATTCATTTTTAAATTTTACCTTTGTGGTTATATTTAGATTTGCTACTTCTTTAAATGTAATTGTGCCATGCCAGTCGATTTAGCCTATTTTTTTATTTAATATAATAATTCTAACAGATATAAGTTTGCTATGTATATGGTAAAGACTGAAGGATAGTTGAATCAATGAAATAGGATTCCTCTATTATCTTCAAAAACAGGTGAAAAGCCTAAAAGTTTAGGTTAGCATGGATTTTTAGGCTATAACAAAGTTACAGAGATTTTGAAAATTACTATGTAAGAAGTGTCACACTGAAAGTATTATTCCAATATTCCAATTTTAACATTCTTTTATTTCTTAGCAAGACCCAATCTCTCAAGATCATGTAAAGTATTAGTACCACTTTATAAAGCCCTAGTAAGACTACACCTGGAATACTGCAATCAATTTTGGTCACCATATTACGAAAAAGATGTTGAGTCATTGGAAAAAGTTCAGGGAAGAGCAACTAAGATGATCAAAGGCCTGGAGAAGAAAACAAATGAAGAACAACTGCAGGATCTGGGTTTGGCTAGTCTAAAGAAAAAATGAATTAGAGGTGACATGATAGCAGTCTTCCAGTATTTGAGAGGCTGCCACAAAAAGGAAGGGGTCAAATTATTGTCTAAAGCACCAACTAATCAAAGAGAGAAGCAACCTGGAATTAAGGAGAAACTTCCTAACAGTGAGAACAATTAACTAGTAGAACAGTTTGCCTTCAGAAATCATAGACACACCATCACTGGAAATTTTTAAGAAGAGTCTAGACAGTCACTTGTCTGAAATGGTATAGGGTCTCCTGCTGGATAGGGGTCTGGAGTAGAAGATCTCCAAGCTTCTATTCTATTCTATTCTATTCTATTCTATTCTATTCTATTCTATTCTATTCCTATTCTGTTCTATTCTATTCTACAAATTAAACAACAGGCTGCAAAATACAATTTCAACTGAGCTAATCCTAGTCTTCCAATGTCTTTTGCATCTTGCAGAATTTTAAGTTTAATTCTTGGTTCCTTGAACTGCCATAAAAATCTAAATATATCTTTTTGTTAATGTTTAAAAAAAATATTATTATTGAAAAATGGTATTATTTGCAAGGGACTTCTTGTTAGGGTTCTGACAAATGCTCTAATCAAATCATAAGCCTTGAGCCAAACTTCAAAAGTAATCCAATTATTTATTAGGAGCAACATGTTGACACTTATCCTAATGAAGCCAATTCTGACTCATATAATTTATGGTGCATCTATGACCCTGTTTCTCCCCCGCCCCTCCAAGTGTATCATAAATCACATTCTCCAACAGAGGACATTTGCAGACTCTAGAGATCACACCCCTCCAACTGGATTGGTAACCCAGGATACAGACTTGGTAAGGTATGCATGGAATATACTTCTGGTTTTGATTGCCTTGCTGCTCTTTCAGGTCTTTCCTCCCTCTCTCCCTCCCTATGGCAACTCGAAAAAAGTCCAATTTGCTTTACAAGTTGATACTTCTCTAATGTCTTATGTTTGCTCTGTGGTTAATTTATGTATTTTGGGTTTTCCAAATTTTATGTTATTATTGTGAGTTACCCAGAGTCATTTGGAGTTTATTGTTGTGAGTCACTCAAAGTAAATTAGAGTTTGATGACATCCAAATGATTTTTTTTTAAAGAAAACACATTAAAAGATGGAAAGGGGCAGAAGGCATGTCATGCACAATATACTATATGTACACTTTTATAGTTTTCTGCAAGCTCCTGCCTCCTATTTTGTACTCTCAATTAGGATAGATAAAAACAATATTTTTCATTCTGTCTGGGTGTGGTGGTCTCTCATGGAAAAGATGAGACACAAGTGAGTGTTCTTGGGATGAGAGCCCAGAGCAAATTCCAGTGCTCCCTTTTATTGAGATTTTAGTATATGGTAAGCATAGCAAGTATAGTCACATTGTGGATTACAATAATTAGATATAGTACAGACTTGTTTACAGTTGTCTGAGCTGCTTGATTGTTTCTAGTGTTTGTTTTTAATTTCCTTGCACTATCTCAGTGACCTTTAAGCAAGCGTGTATGAATAAGGTCTTAGATTAATCATTATCCAATACCCAAGTCAAAGTTTTACTCCCACATCTGGGTCCATGTGTGTATTATCATAAAAACATTCAATTTTTGGAATTACTTTTATATTAGAAAGAGGGAGT
>NW_020771110.1:0-15764 GCF_900518735.1 Pseudonaja textilis | reverse complement strand
GACAAGGGCCCGGAGATGTAATTTATCATAGCATAGTAAAAAAAAAATCATACCCAGAGGTAGTCAGCTTGTATGATAATGACACAGAATTAAATAATTAATGGAGTATTGTGGGATAGTTTTGCTTTGTATATAAGTATGACTGTCATGTAACTTTGTAACCCATAAGCAATTCTCTTATTTTTGTTTCCTGTAGCACATTATATAATAATAACTGTGCCTGATTACTGGGGCGCTACTTGAATGTAAACTCCAGAGGCATCCTCTTCTACTTCTGAACAGAAATAAAAGGGTTTTTCCTTTCCTCAATTCTTATGTGGACATCGGATTCTTCACAACAGGTTCTTGTACTAGCCAGCCTTCTGGTCAAAAGCATTTTTAGAGACAAGATTATTTACTACACAGACCACAGGCAACTGAGCAGATCTATCTTTATAGCCAGGTGTCCTGACTGCTGACTGACAATATTACAGTGTAAAGGCACAGAAAGAAACAGCCTTGTTTCATGTTATCAAGAGCTGTAAGTTTATAATATATCTACCAGCTTGTCGTCATCTGGAACCAACCCTTACACTGGAACGGGCTAGCAAGGGTGGAGTAACAGATGAGTTAAAGTTTGGAAAGGATAACTGTCTACCTGTATCATTAAGGTGACTGCTGTTGTTATCGGAACTCAGATCACAATTGTTTGATGTTAGGTGACCTTCATTTGGATCCAAGGGTGGCAATTCAGATAGTATTTTCTTGCCTTCTACAAAAGATCCTTTTGTATGTAGGAGTACAGTTTCTGGTAAGGATAGAGAAAGGGTCATGTTTTTTGTCATGGTTACAGAATCTGTCATTAAATAAAATTATATAGATGTCTCGTAGGAAATGCATCCTAGATCACTTAAAAAGGTGTAAGGAATGAATTATGCTTGAGTAACAATTTAGTCTCTTAAGCATACTACGGGACTAACAAAAAGCTATGAGTCTACTAGAATGGTATGAAAACTTGGGGCTGGTTAAATTGTGAATGATGGCCTTCACCACAGTTTATAACCACAGTTTTTCATAATATGTGTCTCACATAATCTGAAAGATTCCTCAACTGTAAACTTGAAAATTTTGTCATCATTTCTACCCCACTGAATAAAAGGGATTTTTAATATATAAAACAAAAAAAAATACTAGCCCTTTCACATACATAAAAAGCTGTTTTCTTTTCCTTCTTCTTCTTCTTTTTCTTCAGCGTTTGTCTCGCGCTCGGGCGAGGTCCGCTAATGTCCTTGAGTACTGCTTCCACACCTCTCTGTCTGCCACGTGTGTCGGGTCTGCCTTCGCGATCTCTAGATCGGCCTTGATCGTGTCCATCCAGCGTTGTTTAGGTCTACCACGCGGTCTCGCTCCTCCGACAGTCACCTTCATTACAGATTTGATGATGGATTCTTCCTTGGCGCGGCTCACGTGGCCGAACCATCGTAGCCGGGACTGCCTCATGACCGTGGGGATGGGCACGACGTTGAACTGTCTACGCACTTCTTCGTTCCTGACGCGATCGAGTAGGGTGAGGCCTACCGACCATCGGAGCATTCGCATCTCCATTATCTGGAGTCTGCTTTCGACTTCTTTGGTCGTCGGCCAGCACTCTGCGCCGTATATGGCCACGGGGCGCACCACAGAGTTATAGATTTTCTTTTCCTAACTTATTGATATTTAGTTCTACATGAGTTTCTTCAAATCCAGATGAAAAAATTAAAGTCCTGAAAATACTATCCACTTCATTTTAAAATAATCTATTAATTCAGCAGCACAACCTATCAATAAATGTAATAAAGTTTTTTTTTTTAATGTAAATTTTAATTTTATCCCCTAAAATTATTTCCAACAAAAATAAATGAAGATTTCAACTCAGTAAATCTCAGTATAAAGGAGCCACTTTGTGGTACTTATTCAATAATGCTAGCCAATAATTTCTTTGACTACAAATACGCGTAATTGATAAAATCTGTGAGAATTTGTGCTTCACCAAAGAAGGCTAATCAGAGTTTATCTGTACTGTCTTTTCCACTGTCAAATCATATTGTAGGTCATCTTGTAAGCGGATAGTGATTTAGGTGTACTCTCTACAGAAGTTTCAGGCAAGGATTGCTAATAATGTTTGGTTCACTACAGGTTTAACCATGGCTAGGTTTCATATTAGCAATAAGCCAAAACAAAACATGTTTTCCATTATAGTTTAATTGTATGAAATCAACATTTTCAAGAAAACAAAATGCTTGGTATTAATTTCTTAACTATGCCAAAAATAAAGTGTAGATCAAAATTACCTGGAATCAAAAGACTTGCTGGTGCCAAGAACTGATTTCTGATGAGGAGGTCCACCAAATCACTAACTGTACAATTGAATGTTCCCCAGTCATAAAGTAATTCACATGTAGGACTTTTCCCTACTTGTTTTAATGCTTCAAATCGCCTTTAAGAAATATACATATGTTAAAGGATTAGCTATTATTTATTAAAAATATGACATGACCATTTTAGTTGCACTTTTGCTACTTTTTAATCCAAGCCTGAACAGCTAAATATTAAACATTCTGTCAGATATAAAGTACTAGGATAAATGAACTTACTGTCTTAAATTATATAATAATTAATCCCAGTAACAATGAGAAAACAGGACTATACCTAGCACAGAAACGAATGGTATAAAACAAAATAAAATGAATTGAACTGGAGAGCAAGTTAATTTCCAAGATTGTTTTCACAGAGTGATGTATGTAACTAATATAGCAAAAATCAGATATTACAAGAAAGGTTCAGCATCAAGGTGCCATTCTTAAAATAAAGTTGCCATCCCTGTAAGACAGTAGACACCTAAGTCTTATTTTGGACAGTCTACCTTTCAATGAAAACCTATAGGCAATATAATAACAATGATCCAATACAGCTTCTCACATCTCTAGGCTAGATATACGAGCAGGAGAAAACTCAGACATGGTCCATCTCAAAGGCTGATTTTTACTTGTCAGATCAGAACAGAAAAATCATCAGAACAGCTGCTGTTGGGAGGTCCTTAGTGATGTCCCAACAGCAGCGGTTCTGACAATTGTTTTGGTCCCTTACTCCAATTACCAATCACTCATAGTGAAGCAGCATGCTTGAGCATCCACTATTTCTATTGCCTTCATTTTCAATGACCAAATTATTTAGCAAGTTGCAAGCTAACTCTAGCTATTAATCAAGGAGTTAGGCATATAAATTTATTAAAAATATAAATAAATCTGTAACAATGCTTCCCCTTTGGTTTCCATACCTTACCTTATTTGCATTTGGTTGTATCGTTTAACACCAGATGAATCTGTTATATCAGCAGCTAACTTCTTCCATCCTTCTTGTGGATCAATGAAATCTGCCAGCTGTCTCATCAGTCCATAGCCAAGGGAACGTACGTAGGTAGAAGGTGTTATGGAATTAGTCATTTTTGATCCCTGACAAATGCAAATGAAGTTGCTTTTAAGCACTTTTTTTATAATCCAAGACTATACACTAACCCCAAGGCTGTAATGCAGAGCTTTCCAAACTTGGCAACTTTTAAGACTTGTGGACTTCAACTCCCAGAATTCTTCAGCCAGCTATGTTGGCTGGAGAATTCTGGGAGTTGAAGTCCACAAGTCTTAAAAGTTGCCAAGTTTGAGAACCCCTGCTGTAATGCATGTTTCATTTGTATTTTATTTTTACAAGTTTTGCCATAGTACTAATTATAATGCAGTATTTGATTACTATGTCCCCACAAGTTTTGAACTATTTTAGCAGATTCTTTTAAAAAAAAAAAACCAATCATCCATCACACATAGTCTCCTGTCAAATAAATGTGAAAGGATAACCAATATAGGTAGTGTCAGCCTCCAAGAAATTTTCCTGACATCTTTTTCTGCTTGACTCTTGCCAGCTACCATGGAAATGGATGGAGGGTAATTTGGTTTTGAGGCGGGGAAGGGTGCTGGAGGGCGAAGTTGTGTGAACTGAAAAGGATGGGATGCTTTCCTGCATATTGCGCAACTGCATACACTTATCTTTTCTGGGCCAAGGCCAACCGTCTTGGCATATCAGATGTGTGAGACACCATCTGAAGATGTACCCCACATGACATTATACACACCTCAGATTGGATGTCCAGTTTGAACTACTGGGGGAGGGAACTTGGGATAACTTTCAATATGTAATTTCCGCACCTATTTGCCTCAGAACTTGCTTTCCTTTTGTTGCTATCACTTCAAATTCAGTAAAAGTAATTTTCTCTATTTTAATGGAGTCTAAGGTTTTCTTGGATTTTGAATGGAGGCACAGCTGACAGCTATTCTTCGACTTATGAGAAAATTGAGCCCAAAATTTATTTATTTTTTGTCAAGTTTATTTTATATTGCTTATACATATCAATGCGTGAACAGTGTGATACCTGAGTATCATACATTTTAGTACAAATAAGCATATTATTATTACTCATAGTTATTACATTTCATGTTCATTGTTTCATATTGTTTAAACATATCTATTGTAATATTACCGCTATTCAATTTCTAAACCTCCCTCTTTTTATTACAGATCTTTTGTTATATTAAAATATGTATATTATTGTTCCACTCTTATTTCTATTTCAACTTTTATTCATGTCACCATAGTATTCAAAGACGTTTCTTTCCTGTTTTCCATCTTTCACCTGCTTTATTATTCATATTTCCCTTATTTAACTCTTCACATTTGTATATATTAAAATTTCATCCTTCATTCTTTCATTGTTCAGTTTTTCAATATACAATTCTTATACCAATTACAATATCATTTAAACATATAGGGTAGACCTATTCATATTCCTTCTATTCCAATCCCTGTAATTTCACTATTAGTACACATGCTTATATTAAAATATATTCTTTCATTATCTAATTACTCATTGTTTAATTTTATTATTAATATTTATACTATTAATTTTATTATTTCACTGCTAATCATATTATTTCAGTATGTTAACGCCATCATTCATTCTCTAATTTTTCAATTAATGCTTGGTTCTTATTCATAATTCCCATATTTCACTCTTCATATCTATTTGTATTAAAATATTATCCTTGTGCCTATCACAGTACTTACAAAATAGTCTATATAATTCTGTAGAATTCTAATGTTAATACACGTTTTTGCTTAAGTATGTTCTTAAAGAATCTTTTTTCCCCCTTTCTTTTTTCTATCCATCCTCTCTTGGCCTCAGCATTATTTGAAGTCTTATCCTTTTTTAATTTGCCTCCCATATTTTTCTCTTGGATCTTTAACTCTATCTATAACTGAATCCTGACAATTCAATCCAACTTTTTCTTCCCTCCCTACCCTTTTCCACTGTCTAATTTAAAGTTACCTGTTCTAACCCCTATCTCCTTTCCCAAAGTATCTTCCTGTTTCTCCCATTCTCTTTTTAAATCTTTTAAATTATTTTCCTCCTGTTTAAATCCCTTAATCATTATTAGTTGTGATGAAATCTTTTCCTTGTCATCTTCTTTTCGCTGGTTTCTCAGTTGTTCTTTCCTCCATTCCTTCCGCTAGTTCCTTCCTTTCCTGAACATCCTGGTCTTTGCTTGTATAATATTTTCCAGTTTTGTTCTATGCCAGTGATGGCGAACTTTTTTGTTGTGGTGTGCCGAAAGCGCACCAGCACCCACAATGCAATGTACCCTGCCCCCCCCCCCACGCATGTGTGTGCCTCCCAGCTGATTTTCGGCTTATTTGAGGCCTTTTTTGCCCTCCCAGAGGGAAGCCTCTGCAGCCTCAGGAGGCTGAAAAACAGGCCTGTTTCAGCACTTCTGGTTTCGGCACTTCTGTTAGGAATGTAAGTCACCTAATAGTTGGGTTGGACAATATATAAACCAGGATAGACATTTTAATATTGTGTCTTTAAGAGAATGCTAAAACTGTAATTGGGTGTGGTTCCTCAAATGACCATAAGATGGAGCCAGAAATCTGGGTTGTTTAGTTCCTGTTCTGTTGTTCTGGAGAGCGTTGCGGTTCCTATTAACTATTATTCTTGGATTTGATGTAAGTCTGTTACTGAACTGTTTTTGATACTGGACTTTGTTATTGGATTATCCCTGGACTGAAAACTGACTGCTTTAACTGTGAATGATTGGACTGTTTTGTTGGACTTTACTTAAACATTTATTAGAAGTAAAAACCTACATTTTACTATACAGTGTATCTATGTGCTAGTTGTGTGTTATTCTTCACCACTCTCACTACGTCTCCCTGTATGCGCTCATTCTCCTAAAGAGGAATTACTTCAACAACTTCTGGAAATACCGGAAGTGCCTAAACAGGCCCGCAGAGGCTTCCTTTGAGCCTCTGGGAGGGCGAAAAAGGCCTCAGTCGGGCTGAAAATGAGGTGGGAGGCATGTGCATGCATAGTGCAGGTAAGTTTGGCTGGGGCTCGCGTGCCCGCACAAATGGCTCTGCATGCCACCTGTGGCACGTATGCCATAGGTTCGCCATCACGGGTCTATGCCATCAAATACTTTCACCATCGCCTTGTGTTGTTTCTGTATAAAATCCTTAATGCTTTGGAACATCAGCTTCATCTTGTTAAAAATTCCACTCATTTCCGCCTTGTGTTGTGTATTTTATTTTAGTAGATCCCACTTTTAGCCAAAAGTCAAGGAACCATTTATTCAAGGCTGAACTTATATAAACCACAATTCTTTATATCTCACAAATAATCAGTCAAATCCATTTAAAAAGATCAGAGGATTACCTAAATCTCAAATTTTATGGATTCAATTATATAACATAGCATTCAGGGGTCTTTTAATTGAAAATCTTATTTTAATATTCAATTCTCCAGTGATCTCAGGGTAGATGAATGTAATCCAATAAGTGTTTTCACAGTTCTTCAAATGGTTATTTCCCGGCTTGTATATTTTTCCTCTTGTCAGCAAATGGCGTTCTCTACTTCACAATGTTGTTACTGGGACATCTGATTTTAATTATTGTTCATTATTTCAGATTATAATTCAAGTGAAAAAGCAGTATTGATTTTTTTAATCCATAGTTCCAGCATTTTAAAATGCCTCCTTAATACCACATCTTCTCACTTTAAGAGTTCAATTTTCTGTATTTTTAAAGAATAAATTGTTTCCTCTCTCTTTAAATCTCCTCCTTCCAGCTTAATCACTTAATCCCTTTCCAAAGTGTTTGTTGGCTATTTAACAAATAGTTCTAAGTAGATAGTTCCCCTGAATTTCTTTGGGGTTGAAATTTGAATAGTAAAAATTCTTCTCATCCAGTTCACACACTGTTCACCAAAGTCCTTAGATGGTCATCTGCTGCCCAGCTTCTGGGCAGTCATCTTAGACTGCCTCTTCTCCTCGTGGCATAGAGAGAAAAAGGCCCAGGGTTCAGGAGGAGAGTTGCAATCTCTCAGAATGTCCCTCCTTAGCTTTGCCTCCCCTACAAGGCAGCTTTGGCTCCTTTCGGAGCTCACAGAGAAGCCAACACAGGAACAGAGAGCTCTGTTCCCTGTGACTGGCAATGCCAGGAAGCTCTACCGCTCTCCCTAAATTGAGCCCAAAATTTATGTTGCTAAGCGAGATATTTGTTAAGTGAGTTTTGCCCCATTTTACAACCTTTCTTGCCACAGTTGTTAAGTGAATCATTGCAATTGTTAAGTTAGCAACACGGTTAAGTGAATCTGGCTTCCCCATTGACTTTTGCTTGTCAGAAATTTACAAAAGCTGGTCACGTGACCACAGGACACTGCAACTGTTATAAATATGAACCAGTTGCCAACCAGTTGATCATGTGACCATGGGGATGCTGCAACTGTCATAAGTGTGAAAAACGGTCATAAGCCACTTGTTTTAGTGCCATTGTAACTTTGAAGGGTCACTAAATGAACTGCTGTAAATTGAGAATTACCTGCACAAGGCAATATCTCATTACCCTGTTACTTTAATATACATACCTCAACTACATATTTATATTCATCCATAGCATTTACTTTGCAAACAAAACAGGATATATTACAGCAAAACTGTTTAGTGGGCAGAGCTGCTATCATAAAAAGTGAAATGCATATAACCTACTAATCTACAATATTCCCCCCCCCCCAAAAAAAACCTACCAACTTCCTGTGCATGTTTGTATGGGAGACAAAGCAGAACTTATTTTAAAGAGGGCCTTTAGTAAACGTTTTAAAAAGCCAGTCTTAATGCAACAAGTAGGCACTGGGCGGAGGGAGGGTGGGAAGAGAAAGTGCAAAAACAAAAGAGATCACTTCGCAAGGTTTATGCCCATTCTCAATATTATTTAATTTTTATGCTGTTTTTCACGTTATGCCAAACTGTACAGAAAATCACTTTAAAAAAACCTCAATATAAACAGTTCAAATGTAAGAATTTAGCTGGCTGCCCGCCCAATCACAGAACTGCTAAGGAAAGCCTTTTTCCACTCTTCTGTTGTTTTATCAGAGAAGGGAAGTTTTGCCCTGGAAGGCGACGCAATACAGCGGGACTCTCTCAAAAACCCTATAGGATGGCTGTTGTAAAAAAAAAAAATGAGTCCCAAATCCGCCGCCTTTAACTCCGGATGAAAGATAGAATCGAAATCTAGTAAATAAATACTTACTACTTATAACCTAAGGAAGCGCCGCAGGTCTCACTTTGCGTATTTTACGCTCCGATCCACCGAAGCAAGGAAAAAACAGACCCCCCTCCCAGCCTCATCATCCGGTTGCCCAAGACGGGAACTTCCTTGCTTTCTCTTCTCTTTCATCCGGATTTCGCGCACTCGCTCTCACAACAAGAGTCTGCGCAAACGTTCACGTTTTCTCTCCGCAGGCTCGGCCTATTGGGACGGGTGTCGGGGAAGTAATTGATTGGTACCATGAAGTGAAACGCAGGAGACGCTACGCTCTTCTCTTTTTCTACCCCGGTTATAGGCCACAAGTGAACCTGTAATGAGCTTTCTATCTCCTGCAACTTAATCGGCCGCTCTGCTCCAATAGTCTAGATTGCCGCAGGGTTTGATTGTGGTACGGTCCTTTCTGCCTGACTCCTCCTTATTTTCTCTGTTCAGCGGCGGGTGGAAAATTGCTCGATGCGGTTCTCGCCCGGGAAGAAATTTCATTGCTTTTTATCTACGTGAACGCATCAACTGAGGCCGTGGAATTGCGTGCAATTGCACGGATCGGTCTTGGGATTACTAAAACACACAGTGGGGAAATACGCTCAATTGTTCGCTGAGTGCGCTTGCAGCTGCAGGCGCCAGTGCATACTTTTCGATGTGTATTCCTCATTGTATGCTGTTTTAATGTCTTGTAGTATAGAATAGAGAATAAGAGTTGGAAGGGGTCTTGTAGGTTATCTAGTCCAACCTCCTGCTCAAGCAAAAGATCTATACCATGTCTGACGAGCGGCTTCTTGAAAGCCTCCAGTGAGGAAGTACCGACAGGTTATGAAGGCAAGCTGTTCCGTTGGTTGATTTGTTCTCACTGTCAGGAAATTTCTCCTTATTTTAAATTGAATCTCTCCTTGATCAGTTGCTTTGGAAAATAGACTGTCCCACTCTTCATGACAGCCCCTCAAATATTGGAACACTGCTATCATATCATCATATCAATTTCCATCCATTGTTTCTTGTCTGGCTTTCAGGTGCCTTGGAAAATAGCTTGACTCCTTCCTCTGGCAGCCCCTCAAATATCGGAACTCTACTATCATGTCTCCCCTGGGCCTTCTTTTCACTAGACCAGCCATGATTACTTCTTGCAACTGTTTTTCATATTTAGCCTCCAGGCCCCTAATCATCTTTGATGCTCTACTCTGCATTCTATAGTCAACATCTTTTTATAGTGTGGTGCAGTATTCCAGGTGAGGCCTTACTAAGGCTTCATAGAACAGTGTTAGTATCTCATGTGATCTTAATGTTAATGCAAATTGCATTAACAGAGGGACTGACTCAAGATCATGTGAGGTACTAGAGCTCCTAAATTGCATTGATTTTTTTTGTCTGCTGCCACATTTTGCTGGCTTATATTTAATTGATTGTCCACTAAGACTCCAAGATCCCTCTCCCATTTAATATTCCTATTAAGCCAGCTTTAAGCTAATATGTACCTGTACGTTTGGTTTTTCTTGCCTGTGTAAGATTTCACTTTTCTTTACATTGAATTTCATTTTGTTATAGTTTCAAGTCTGCCAAGATTCATTTGGAAGCTAGGGTATCCCTCTGCTGTGGCTCTCTGCTTCTCTTCTGAATAATTCACGTACATCTGGGATGTGTGTGTACCTTATCGAGTCCGAGTGCATGTGCCCCAATCTCCTTTTCCCCCACAGAGTCCCATACAAAAAGGTTGCTTTAATGATTGTGAAACACTTTTCTGGTGTGTTTTGCTTTGCAAATAGTTTGAAACGTTTTGCATATAGCTAGTTGCAATCTGCAGAAACATTGTCTATGGTTTAAAAAAAACCAGAAATAATAAAGGAAAATTGTACATTAGAGGAAAATGTCAGGTGAATAATGAGTCTCAAAGATTAGATTAACAGAGTTGGAAGGGATCTTGTAGGTCATGTAGTCCAATCCCCCACCCAAGCAGGAGACCCTACACCATTTCTGACAAATGGTACTCCAATCTCTTCTTGAAAGCCTCCAGTGATGAAGCTACCATCAAGGAAGGAAGGAAAGAAAGAAAGGATAACTATGGAATTCCAATAACCAAGGAACCCTAACCACAATTTTATAATGTTCATGAATCAGATTTCTTGCTAACACTTTGTGTATGATAAAAACTATATAGAAAGTGGCAATGTAAATTTATAAAAAGAAAACACCATCTACTAAATAATTTCATTGAGAAAGTCATAGATGCTCTATCACTGGAGGCTTTTAAGAAAAGACTGGACAGCTACTTGTCTGAAATGGTTGAGTAGGGGCTTGGACTAGATGACCTCCAAGGTCCCTTCCAGCTCTGTTATTCTATATTCTGGATACTCTCAATATTGCAGTGCCCTCACCATGGAAGTATAATTTCTCCTGAAAAGAGGTGTGTGAGCTGAAGTCTATAAAGAAAACAACACCACTAGAACAAGTATTTGAAGTGGAAGACATACAACTGGTAGAAGATGTCCATATGAAACATATTTACTGAGTTTATTATATTTCCTGTTGTTGCTGCCTTAACTTGTCATGGCTTGTCATTATTTAATCCACAAGAATCAGTAGCAAGCTTGTCATTATTTAATTGGCAAGATTCATGTTCAAGAAAGCACAACTCATCATAATTTCTAGGTGGAATTTTGCGGTGTGACATTTACTTTCCGAATGTGTTCTCTGCAGAAGAAAAAAAATCTCCGTAGAATTCTTTTAAAAATCAAAACCCATTATTTAGCAGTAAATCCATCTCCGGCACAAAAGCTTTGAATCAAATTCAGCCACGACTATAAAAAGAAGGATGTGAGTAATATCATTTTTGCTCAGATTGCAAGTTTTCTGGGACAGAAGTAGTAAAATATGGCTGGTGTAATCAGAACTCCCCGGGTTTTGATAGGATATCTGATGTATTTTCCTTTTCAAGGTCACCAATTCTTCTTCCATCAGAAAGTCAAACCTGCTTCGTGATGGCCCATTTTTCCAAACTGCAGAACCAATTCCATTACCTTATTTCCCAGGTACATTGGTGCAGAATAATCTACAAGTAGACCTCAACTTACAGAAATTCATTTACAACGGCACAGAAAAAATGACTTACAACCATTTTTCACACAACCATTGCCACCTCCCTGTAGTCATGTGATCAAAATTCAGATGTTTGGCAACTGATTTGCATTTATGATGGTCGAAGTGTCCCGGGGTCACATGGTGCCCTTTTGTAACCTTCTGACGAGCAGTCCATGGGGAACCCAGATTCACTTAACAGCTGTATTACCCTGTTTTCCCAAAAATAAGACCCAAGCAGAAAATAAGCCCTAGCATGATTTTTCAGGATGCTCGTAATATAAACCCTACCCTGAAAATAAGCCCCAGTTAAGATTGTCAGCCAGACGGACACACCTAGTACCGTATTTCCCCCAAATAAGACCCAACCGGAAAATAAGCCCTAGCATGATTTTTCAGGATGCTTGTAATATAAGATCTACCCCCAAAATAAGTCCCAGTTAAGATTGTAAGCCAGATGGATGTATTTAGTGCCATATTTCCCTAAAAATAGGACCTAACCAGAAAGTAAGCTGCAACGCGTCTTTTGGAGCAATAATTAATATAAGACCTGGTCTTATTTGGGGGGAAACACAGTACTAACCTAACAACTGCAGTGATTCCCTTAACAACCAGGGCAAGAAAGGTCATAAAATGGAGCAAATCTCTCTTAAGAAACATTTCACTTAACAACAAAAATGTTGGGCTCAATTAAGGTCGTACGTTGACTATTATCTGTGTTGCATTCAGCATTACCAAAATAGAAGAAGAAGAAGAAGAAGAAGAAGAAAAGCGATTACAACTATTAACTGGGAAACAGACTTTAAAAGCTAACTGGAGAAGAGAACATTTTTTTCTCCTTAGACTTTAATTAAGGCTGTCACATCAACCTTCGAAAAAAAATCTAGATGCAGGTAGTTCTCAAAGTTCATTTAGTGACTGTTCAAAGTTACGATGGCAGTAAAAAAAACTGATTTATGACCATTTTTCACACTTAGGACCATTGCAGCATCCCCAAGGATCAAAATTCAGACACTGAATTCAAATGACTCATATTTATGATGGGGTCATGTTAGAGAGAGATTTCTCTGAATTAAGTGAGCAATTTATTCTGTCCAAATGGTAATTACTTAGAATAAAATATACATCTGCTCTGCATTTCTTACTTTCACTTAAAGTCACTTTAACACATTTGGCCTCTTAAAGGTGTTTTTTTTAGGGGATGGAAAGTGATCTTAACAAAAAAAATAAAAGGTCATGGAGAGAAAGTTTAAGAGTGTTCCATGGAAGTTGTAAGGAATCAGCCAGGGGTAAAACTGAAATGCAGATATTCACACATTTACAGCCCAGTTTTCAAACATTTGAAACACATTTGGGAAAATGGAAGACAAATGTCATATAAGTTGACTTGGAACATTTCTGGGGATGGAGAATAATCTATAAGCTTGAAGTAAAATTAAGAAGGGGTAACCTTACCCTTGTTAATGGGCTCCTACATTTCCTCTGCCTGATCCCAGATTTCAAAATTGTGGTACCCAAACTGAGATCTGGATGAAAAACAAGTTTGGAGGTGAGCTGTATCAGTCAGTTCCTCTCATCTTCTCATTTATGTTTTATTTTGCCTTCGTTGTCTGTTTATTCCTTCTTTAGTATGTCTGAATATGTATTGTTGCTGCCATTATTATTTTGATCCCTACCTTCTCTTTCAAAGTAGATAAGGTCGTCTTTCTTTCAAGAACTCATAGGCTCTCCTGTCCCCAAAGTGCTTTTTCAAGAGGCAAGTGGATTTTCTTTGTTTTTCTTTGAAGAGGTTTCACTTCTCATCCAACTAGCTTCTTCAGTTCTTTGCCTTCAAGAGCCTTTGGGTCAACCATGACCTGGATGACTGAGAATCTCCATAGACAAAATGCTTCCATTTGTTCTTCTCATCCTACACCAGCTCTAGAGGGTCACCTGTGGAGGATTGCTTAGTGTTAGATTTGCAAATGAAAGCTTTGTTGCCATTTTCTTTTATCCTGTTGCAGTCTTCTTTCTGTTGCTGCATCTTATTTGCTGTAGCCGGCTATGACTGGGCCCGTAACCTGTGAAAAATTCTGCATATAGCCCTATAGATCAGGGGTGTCAAACTCACATCGTCACAGCATCATATGATGTATTGGGACTTTCCCCCCCTTTGCTAAAATGGGCCTTGGCATTTGACAGCCATGCTATAGAACAAACAGTGCACAGTCCACATACGCTTTTCTGCTTAACTGCCACAAACGGGAACCTATAAACACTACCATCTATTGGTTGAAGAACATCTCTCTCTACTGAATGCACGAACACTGTATTCCAACAGTTATATGTTTGGTCTTCCCTGCCCTTATGCTTGACCTCCCACCTTCTTGGGCCCATGTGCAGAGTAGACAATAAGGTGTCTCAGAAGAAGCCAGTTTCATTTCATTTATTGGAGGAAAATTATTCTCTGCCTTGACAATCATGTATACAGTACTTATCGAGATTTCTATCATAAAGATTATTTAAGGGATATAGAGAATAATTTGCAACACAGCCCCATGAAAAATTTGTAGCATCGCAAACTCCTTAGGCGGGTTAAACATTTTGCTTTGCCTTGTTACATGCACTGAGTAAATACACATTTCTTTTCTCAATGATGGTGTTATGGAACTGAATTGATTACAAGACTTATAATAACAGGCACACCGAACATTCCCGGATTAAATTTGCAAGTGGTTTCCCGCCCCCACCTTTTAAATGGACTTTTAAAAAAATATTTTTAAAAACATGCTTGCTTTTTTGTTGTTGTTGTTATTGTTGTAAAAATAAAAGCAAGAATGAGATGTTTTGCAATAAATGCCATTTTTAAAGAACTGTTCCAGATTTGGATCTGAGTCAAACCAAGCTTTAAAAAAAACACACACACCAAAGGAATATAAAATGTACATAAAATGCTGAATTTCATTGAGGAGCAAAAGTGTTCTGTCAGCTTCATTCACAAGCAACCGGTCACATCTAACAATAGGTAGCTCTGCTTGAAAATATACATCCAAAGTCTTACCCATTGAATGAGCCTTGAAAGTACATAGCGATAGGTATGAAAACACACAAATTAATCAACAATATATGCCACAGCGTAACTCCTTTGATTTTCCTGTTCGGTTGCTGGTTATCCAGAAAGCATCCAGAAAGGTTAAGGCTGCAAAACTAAACCCACTTATGGAAGGGCAAGTTCCATGGAAATGAATGGCCCTTATTTTCAAGTAAGTACACATAAGGTTTGCCGGAGAAGTGCATTAAAACGTATTTCATTCTATAGCAGACTGTGGTTGAAACCTGTAGATATTTGTTCTAATCAGAATAACAGAGTTGGAAGGGACCTTGGAGGTCTTCTAGTCCAACCCCCTGCTCAGACAGGAAACCCTATATACCATTTCAGGCAAATGGTCATCCAATCTCTACTTAAAAACTTCTAGTGTTGAAGCACCACCACTTTTGGAGGCAAGCCATTCCACTCATTGTTCTCACTGTCAGGAAATTTCTCCTTAATTCCAAGTTGCTTCTCTCCTTGATGAGTTTCCATCCATTGCTTCTTGTCCTGCTCTCAGGTGCTTTGGAAAATAAGTGGATCCCCCCTTCTTTGGGGCAGCCCCTCAAAGATTGGAACATGCTATCATGTTACACCTGCTCCTTTGCATTAAACTAGTCATAGTTTAATACAACTGTTCTTTGTATATTTTAGCCTCCAGTCCCCTAATCATCTTTGTTGCTCTTTTCTGCACTCTTTTGAGCATCATTAATTTCAGTGTGACTTGAGTTGTGAAGACCCCAGAGATTTGTAGAACACCTCTGTTTAAAGTATTTTTTTTTACTTTGACTAGAGTGCTTCTATAATTAATGTAGAATCTTGATTCTTAATGAATGTACCTTTTCTTTATGTATACTGAGAGTATTTTCACCAAGACAAATTCCTTGTGTGTCCAATCACACTTGGCCAATAAAGCTATTCTATTCTATTCTATTCTATTCTATTCTATTCTATTCTATTCTATTCT
>NW_020771109.1:0-15764 GCF_900518735.1 Pseudonaja textilis | reverse complement strand
GTGTGTGTGTGTGTGTGTATATATATATACACACACACACACACACACACACACATATATACATATACATATACATATATATTGGATGAAAGTAAATAGTTTAGTCATGGATGATTAATAATTGATAAATATATAAACATGTTAGTTTGACAATGTGAAAATTTATATAAACTGTGAGTAATGACTATGAAAGGGCTATCCTTTCAAAAGATTTGTAACCAACTGACACACTGTATGTATATAAAATGGAAGGTGGTTTTATGTTTTTATGTTTCGTTTGTACATGTTTGTCTTAAAAAATAAAAACTTTTTTTAAAAAAATTCTTAGATATGCATGTATAATAATTGCATGCAGAATTGAATAGGATTGAATTGAAAAAAAATGTCCTTAACCTGTGTATAGCCCCAGTTGGGGCTGCTGCAGTTCAAAATAAAATAATTGTGACATGTTTGCCCAGCCAGAGAATTAAATTGGCTTTTTGGATTGGACTTAGAGCTGTGGGAAGTAGGTAGGCAGTGGTTAGGGCCCATTTGTGATTGGAACCACTCCTTGATTTATCCCACTGCTCTGAGAACAAACTGCAGGTTGTCCAAAGGAAGAAAACATGAGACAAAACCTCCCCAGGTCTTGAAATGTTGTGTGTGAGAATGTGTCTATGTGTAATTGTTGTGATCAGAGATTTGAACCTGCTCTGTCAGAAGACATAGGCTCAAATGATGAGGAAGATCTGGCATTAAGGTTTGAGCCTGCCTTGTTGAGTGACACAAATGGGAGTCAGGAGGAAGAGGAAGAAAGGGCATTGGGGTTTGAACCTGCTTTGCTAGAAATTTCGGGATCCACATCCTCTCCAGGACCTTCCTCATTAGTTACACCTGTGTCGGCAGATAATCAGAAGAACGTGCCAGAGTCTTTGGACGAAGATCAAACCAAAGAATCTTGGTTTGATGCAAGGAACAGATGTAAGCAGAAACGTCAAGCACAAACTGGAAGGAGACGTTGAATCAGGGACTGAGGAAAGAGACTGACATGCCCCTCAGGGAATAAAAGGAGGAGTGTTAGCTTGGAATCACCGTTCGGGTCAAACTTTGTTATTTGTGTTTGCACATTGGAAAAAGTTTTCTGTTTGCCGTTCGGCTCTGATTTATAGCTCTGCTCGTTATCTGCATTTGCAGACAGCTTCTGGAAAAACTGCCAACGACGAATTCAGCCAAAGAAAAGTTGTTCCTGATATTGTCTGTTCGTGTTTTTTCCTTTGGACATTTGGACTCTCACCTCGTGGCCACAGGTGAGACAGAACATGTAATCATTTCTAGACCTGGAGGATGAGACCCTCTAATAACAAAATTATTTAGTACACAAAATTATTTAGACAATGGAGCTCATTGGCTCCCATAAAAGAATTATAAGTATGCAAGCAGTCTGATTACAGTACAAATTTGTGAGTCTGTTGATGGTAAAAGGTTGGTGTAAATGTCTGTATTGACCCACAACCCAGATTAAAAGGAGAGTAAGAAATAGCTTGTGCACGGAAATGAGAAAGGTCCCATGGAGAAATGTGTGTGATTTACTGGAGAGAGAGAATTATTTTGTTGAAAAGATTCCCCCCCCCCCACTTCTTGTCCTTGCTGGTTGTTAATTTTTCTTTCTCTTGCTCAAGGACTTTTTGCCTTGAAAAAGCAAGAGAAGCAGGAAAAGTGGGGGGAGTGAGGCTTTTTGCTTGCTTTAACAATTTTTTTTTCTCTGCTTTGAACTTTTGCCTGAGAAAGGTGGGGCTGGAAAATAACTTTTTAATAGGTTACACTGCTTGCACAGGTAGTTATTGCTTTAGAAATACTATTTCATATCATGATTTTTCTCAGCGCTTCTGCAAACAAAAAAAACCTTAGATATCTGGGCTGAGGTGGGCAGTTTGCCTAGAACATTATATTTGAAGGTGGCTCAGTTCCCAGTTTACAATGGAGCTCAGCTCAGCAAGGGAATCAAAATTCAAACAACCGTACTCTGTACATCCTCTTAATCCATATTTTGTTCAAAGCAGAGAATTGACACTAAAGTTTGACTCAAAATACCCCTCCCTGAAGTGTAGGTTCTGTGATTGCATATGTCAATGTGAGTGTGCATCACAAAATGACTTAGATTGTAAAGTTCCAGGGAAACTATTGGAGTTTTGGAAGGTTTACAACAAGAATGTGAAGAATGCATTACAACAGGAAAAATCACAAAAGGTATACAATGTGCTTTGCAAATAAGAAGTGGGGGAAGAAGAAATCAAAAATTGTTAGGGTAGAAACATGATTTGGGGTCCTCTTTCTTTGTAATTTTTGATAAGTACAGTAAGGTGTAAATGGTGAAGTTGATTTTCAAATTTATTTTCAGAATAACTTATCTCTTCAGTGTGCTTTAACTGACTATGTAGGCTGTATTGTATATCATTTGCCTAAAGATCCTTGGCTTGCTTGCTTAATGACTTCTTCCTTTCCTGTCCACCCACTGCTTTCTCCTTCTCCATTGCCGCAAGCTCCTATTGTTTTTTCAGATGGCGGGCGAATGAGAGGAGTGATTGCTTACAAGGATCCTCATGATGATACCTGGAAAGTGCCCTACACTGCAGTACAATCCTCTCCACAACGTTCAGAATTTTCTGCTGCAATTTTAGCTTTTCAAACCTTTTCTCAACAGCCTTTCAGTTTAATCTCTGACTCTCATTATGTGTGTCAACTTATTTTTAATCTTCCAGGTGCTTATATCACGCCCAGGATTGAACCTAATCTTGTTTCAACCTAATCTAAGCCTTGTTTTTAACTTTGCAGTGGCTGCTACAAGACAGAAAGCATTTATACTTTGTTTCTCACATACACAGTCACTCACCCCTTCCTGGCCTCTTTCTGAAGGCAATAGTCATGCTGACGCTGTGGTTCATGTTTTATCTACTTTGTTTTCAGATCCTTTTTTCAGTTGCTCTTTTTTCCATCAAAATGCTAGGGGGCTAGCACAAGCTTGCCATATTTCACTCAACCAAGCCAAGCAGATTGTTTCATCCTGTCCCCAATGTTCTGGGGCATCCCCCTCAGGGGACACAGGAGTTAATCTCTGTGGTTTCACCTCTAATCAACTCTGGCAAATGCATGTTACCCATGTTCCCTCTTTGGCTCCTTGGAAATATATTCATTTATCTATTGATACTTATTCAGGAGCAATTTGGGCCACTCCTCAACAAGGGGAAACTGCTAATCATGTTATTTCTCATGGGTTTTTTGGCCATTACAGCCTTGGGCAAGCCCTCTTCTTTAAAAACTGATAACAAGCCAGCCTATTCTTCATTGGCATTTCTGCAATTTTGTACAACCTGGAATATTATTCTTACTCATGGTCTTCCCTATAATTCCACAGGTCAAGCCATCATGGAACATGCTAATCGGTCCTTTAAGGACTGCCTCCACAAACAAATAAAAAAGGAGGGAACTCGGGCCCCCAATTTGTTGTGGGTAACACAACAGGTTAAAAAAGTATTATTTACCTTAAATCAATTGAATGTTTCCATTCAAAATTCCACCGCTTATTAGAGACATTTTCAACAGAAAACAAGCTTGTCTCCTCCTCTAGTATATTATCGGGCATTACCAGACAAAACATGGTTGGGGCTGGTTCCTTACTTGGGGTAAGGCTATGCTGCTGTGCTTGCTCCTACAGGACCTTTGTGGATTCTAGCTCATTGCATCCGTCCAGTCTCGTCGTGCCAGTCATCCAATGACATGGGGAGTTTAATTTTGCCCATGTTTGGCTACTGCAAGGATAGTTTTTTACATGTGGTCTAGAAAATTTAATTATACTCCTGCTAATATTAGTGAAGTGTTGCTGATTCCTGTTTTGCTTTCCAAACAACAAATTCACTCGAATAGTTCTTGACGTGGGGTCACGCTAGATAGCACCTGTGACTCTGAAACAGCTTTATTTAATAAAGCGGAATATGTAGTGCTGGCTGTGTCTATAGTGGGCATGCCAGCACTTGCTGCTCATGCTCACCTTAACATTAATTCTGTTGCATGTAATTTAGCAAAGACAATTAATGCTAGTTCTTCAATTATCTCAGCAATCAACCATGAGATGCAAGCTTTGAGAAAGGCTATTTTACAAAATTGTGCTGCTATTCGCTTTTGCGCCAGCATTTGGGTTGTGAAACTTTGGGTGGGCTATGTTGTTTTAATTTGTCTGATGAGTAACTAACCATCCAGCACCAGCTCAATATTTTAATTTGTCCTCGGATTTGAAAAGTGATAATTTAGGATCTTGGTGGGAAAGCTTTTGAGCTTGGTTGCCCACAGGCTAAATGGGAAATATTCTACGCTATTTAGTCATTATTTGTGCAATTTTAATTGGTGGGTGCTGCTTTTCTCAATGTCTCCCTTCCCTTTGCAACATATGTATCACAGCTTTTCACCCCAAATCCCTCCCACACTGCCTCAGGGTCAGGTTTATGCCCTGTATAAGCAACTGCAAGGATGTTCCTCTCCTGATTATGATCCTTTTACTAACCCCTCTTATAACGATGCCTTGTCTAACAAAACAAAAAAGAGTGAGATGTAGAGATAGAGGTCTTGTAGGGGGCGTGAGCAGCATCTGCTGTGCTTCAGATACCTACATGATCTCAGTTCACATCACCAGAATGTTGCAGAACACTGTCCCTGGCTGGTACATGATCTCACCTAGCTAACATCACCACTTCCTTACTTGTATATTCTTAAGGATTGGCAGTCAGAATTCACCAATAAAAAGCTGTTGCTGCTTTATTTTTTTCTGCTTGTAAAAACTATATAAAAGCAATAAACACTACTCAGGCAGTCAGACATCTTTGCCCTCTGCAAATGACTGGTCTTTGACTCCATCAGCTCTGTTTTTGCTGGCAGAGGATTGCAGGAGGGTGTGGCAGCTGAAAGCAGAGCTTGGGAGCCCGCTTTTGCTGGCAGGGCGCTCAGGCCACCACAGGCACCCCCAATATGACCTGGCCATTGCCCACCCCAGCCCCCAGAGGTCAAACACGGTCCTCAATGAAATTGAGCTTGACATCCCTGTCCTAGAGGCTTCTGATCCAGAATCTGAAAGTACTTAGGTTAAATTGTTCCATTATTACAGTCTAGCAGAGACTGGAAAACAATGCTGTATTGTAACATAAAAACTAAAATAGTGAGGTGGTTTCATTTTACTAGCCTTAAGCAATAATTGTGCTGCTAATATAATTTGACTGAAATATTCTTTTAAACAATCCCGAAAGGTATTCCAAGCACAAGATAGTAGTAGCTCAAATTGATAAATGAAGCACCAAATATCAATTCATCAAGCAGGTCCTTTTTACATTGGCTCAGCCATAATGTAGTTTTCCTGTGCTTTATCAGACAACTCTTTTAAAATCACATCTTAAGCCTCATTGATGAAGCAAATCAATGATTAAGATCACTGGTCCAGGTAACTGTTAATTCAGATTGACAGATGATTTTATGAAAAACTCTTTAAGCAAGACTTTTAATCCCTACTTGGCAATGTCACAGATAAATGACTTGCACTGAATCACACGCTATACTGCTGAGCTATAACTCTTATGATTCCATAATATTTATTTCCTGTTCATAACTTCTGCATTTGTCTTGTATTAGGCATTTGGAAGGAGTGTGTGTGATTCAAGGCTGCCTTTGACATTTCCCACGGTTTCTCATGGTTCTATTTACATATATTAGAAAAATCACTCAACAATTATAACATCATGTGATCCCTTGGAGATTTAAACTTACTTGGATTTGTTGATTGCCCTTTTCAGCTTTTTCTCCAACTGTTTCATTCTGCCAATGGCAGCATTGTATTTGGCTGCTGTTTCTTTATGTACAAGTTCACTTCTAGTTTTTGTCTGCTCTGCTTCCATAACCTTTTAAAAGCATGAAAATGTTTTTGATTTAAAGCTACTGTATGCAAAGTTTGCTTTGTTTTTAGTAACAATATTTCTCAAATGTCTAAGTAATATCTGGCAAAATAGCACAACCACATAGAAAAAAGAGGGCTCAGTGGAATCTGAGTTGTAAATATAATTTATTAATGTTAGCAACATCACATTGGCTAAACTTCTGTCAGTGTTACAAAAATGCAAAAAATGAGAAACTTCCATGTAAATTAAAATCAATCACAGAATCATGGAATCACTGAATTTGAAGTCTGTTTAGATTACTATGTCAAGGTCTTTCTAAAAAGGCAATTACTTTTTTTTTAACATTGGCCATTTTCCTACTAAAAAAAAGCTACTTTAATTTAATCATAAATAATGTCCAAAACTAATTTAATCATAAATAATGTCCAAAATATTAAACAATGATTACAAATCAATCCACCTAGCTTTCTGAAGATAATCATAATGCTTGGAAATGGAAAAAGAGAGAAAAGGATGACCAGCAGCAGGATGGGTCCAGTTTTGGTCGCTATAGGTGAAAGACCTGAAGGAATAAGTTATGTGTCTTTAAATCAACATGTGTATTTGTGCAGTAGAGGCCCATTGTACATAATTTGTGGACAGATTCTGCCTATTACAAACCTGTAATTGCTTTACCTGTTTTAAAGTTAGAACAGTTACATGCAAATAATCTTGCTGCTTTTCTCCTAATATCTATGAATAAACTGTCCCTGAAGTAAGCGATAGAACCTGTGCAATATTGTGTAAAGTATTAATTTTGTCTCCTTGCCTAAATGCTTAAAAATTTATAGGAAGAGTAGTAATACAGCTTACCCGCTGGGTGGCATGATTGAGCATTTCTTGCCATGCAGAATCAAATTGACGTTTGTCATCTTCCAACAGCCTCTGTTCTGCAAGAGAAATGGTTTCCTTAGCAGCCCGTAGCACCTCTGTTGCTCTCTGAAAATCCTGTGTTGCTTTCTGAGCTTCTAGCTGAGCCTGCAATGAAAGATTAAATTAGTCTAATACTTTAGAAGGAAAGAGATAAATAATACCCAATGATTCCTTCTGATTTTCATTTTCTGATATTAAAATGTTAGTATTGGCTATTTCTATTAATTGAAGGAATATATCTGGATTACATGTAACATTCCCCATCTCATAATAACATTAAATAGATTCATGTTGTTCACAGCTTGCTTCAGTGTTGTCTCCAAAAATGTATAACTTATTCTATAGTTTCACTTCAAAGAACAATTCATGTAGGATGCTATAAGTTAGGACTGAACCATCTTCCCTTCACATTTTGATGATGAAGTTCCTTTTCTTTTCTCTCAAAAAATATAAGAGCAAATCATGGCTACAAATTGCTTGCTCAGACAGTTTTTTTAATGTTTTTTTTAAATATCTTATAGCATTCAATTTTAAACCACCATTTTGCAACTATAAGTGCTAGCTAATTAACCATTTGAGGTTCTATTAGCACAAAAACACATAGTATTTTTTTCAAGATCATGTGCTCATTTACATAATCAAGTCTTGTTGCTAAGACACCATACCCAGAACAACACTTATTTTAAAACATAACTTTTCTAATAAATTAAAAGCAATATTTAAAAGTTAGCCCCTTTTAATAATTTAAACAATACAAAAAGCAATATGTCAGTGTTCCGAGTAATGCACCCATTCAAAGCAGAACTCCAAGGCAGTAGATTCCTCAAAGAACATGTTCACATCATATCAGCACAGCCAACTCTAAAAGTTTCCACAATTTTCACTTAATTAAAAGAGTAAAAAAAAACCTTCCAAGTGTAATGACACTCCTCGTGGCCAGTCACACTGTCCAATGAATATAGCTGGCAGGCTCCTGTCCTCCACCAGCCACCTGTTATGACCACAGGAAAACTTTTTGTGTTGACTGTTAGCTGGACTAACAGTCAACTAGCATGTGTGTGTGTGTGTGGGGGTAAGTACACTGGCTTCATCCAAGGAGGAAAGAGGGGGAGAAAGAAAAGGAAAGAAAGAAAGAAGGAAAGAGAAAGAGAAAGAGGGAGGGAAGGAAGGGAAGGAAAAGTGAATGAAATATGGATATAGGGTGGGAGAGAGGGAAAAAAGAGAGGAAACAAACACCTGGCAGCTTCAGAGGATGCTTTCAAGCAGCACAGCAATCCAGGGCCTGGCTTTCCAGGACCTCAGAGGTCATGTAGTCCAACCCCCTGCTCCAGCAGGAGACCTTATGTCAACTGGGTTATTTTGGTGCCTCTAACAAAAAGGAGAAATTCCCAGAAAAGGGAAGGAGTTTATTAGGCAAGGGTGCCATGCAGAAGAAGGCAGAGGTAGTTCTCAACTTACAACAATTGAGCCCAAAATTGTATCAATTGAGTAGTTGCAGCTCTTAAGAGAGTCACACAACTGCTAAATGAATCCAGCTTCCCCGAATCTCCATTACAAAGCAAGAAAGCTGTTCAGTGAGCTTTCACCCACCTCATGGCCAGTCTTGCTACCATTGTTAAGTGAGTAGTTGCAGCTCTTAAGTGAGTCATAAGTTGCTAAATGAATCCAGTTTCCTCGAATCTCCATTGCAAAACAAGACATGGTCCTAAGTGAAGCCAGTTTCTCCAGGTGGTCAAAGGTGGCTTTCAGAGCAGGAAGTGCAGCTGGGTGAGGAGGAGGTTGAGGCAGCATCCAAGCCAGAGGCCAATGGCCAAGGGTAGTATGCACATAGTGGAGGCTTCTGCCATCCAGGAGGGTTGGGTGCATAGCCGGGTGGGCTTGCTATTCAACAGTGATGCATCAGGCTCTGCTGTGGGCCCAGGCTTGACTAACCAACTGTGGTGGAGGAGGCTAGCCAGCCACATTGCTGCCATTGAAGCCGCATCACGCCGGGATGAGAATGTCAGGATAGGTCAGCTCAGGACCCCGCTGGGCAACTCAAGCCAACTGCCTGCCCCATTCTTTCGATGCTTATCCAGTTGACCACTTCTACAGAGTCTCCACCACCTGCCCTGGGCGAACTGTCAAGTATATGCATTCTCCAGACTCATCTAGCTCAGGAGACCTTCTCTTTCTCCAGTGCAAGGCAAAATGGCTGACTCCCACATGGAGGTCAGTGGGAATTCCAAGCCTCTGAATGGAGCCCTGGCATCTGAGGTCCTCCTTGGTCCGATACAATCTCCAGTGGTCGCTGCCTCCACTAGGACCTTGGGCCAGGTCACCACTGGGAGGCGACCTCTGTCAGCATTGCTGCATTCTGTACGGGTGTCAGCCTTCAAGATTTTCTCCCTTTGCTTTGCATCTTTTGGCTGTCATAAGTAATGGGGGGAGGAGGGGGGAATGGTTATGGGAAGTGAGCTGGAGGTGTTACAAACCAGAACTGTATAAGCTGTGGGGGTAGATTCTTGCTTAGGCTTCTATCCTATGCTATGAGCAGCTGCAACTCTTTATCAAAATATGTCAAGGTCAACGGACAGAGGCCTCATCACCACCTGGAGATGCCCACATGATGATATACACAACTTTTAATTGGATGAGCCAGTTGAACTATTGGGGGTGGGAACGTTGCCATTACTTTGTATATGTGATTTACATTTTCTCAGATTCAGAATTCTTTTGTTGCTACTTGATTTCCAGTAAAAGATATCTTTTCTCTGATTAATGGAGTCTAAGTATTTCTTTCTTGGATTTTGAATGGAGCACCAACTGACAGGGGGCCTCCATGGAGGTATGCAGGTTTTGTGCAGGGATCGCTCTGGTGCTGGGGGTTCTTTCCCCCTGCTTTTCCATATCCACGATCTTCCCTGAGTCTTCCCTGCTCCCCTCAAGATTGGGTGAGCAGCTGATACTCAGGACCCTGGAGAACAGTGCTGGTTGGAGTGAAAAGTTAGGAAAGCTGGTTTTATGTCAGTGTTTGGAGTAATGCACACATTGAAAGAAGAATTCTGAGGCAGATAGATTCCTCATAGAACATTTTTATTGCATATATTATATCGGCACCACGGGAGAAAACCCACTCTAAAAGTTCCCATGGTTTTCACCTAATTAAAAGAGCAAAACTCCCCCTGCCATGTGTCACCAGTCACATTTTAAATGAATATAGCTGGCAGGCTCCTCTCCTCCACCACCAGCCACTTGTTATGGTGACCTTGGTTTGCACAGGAAAACTTTTTGTTTTGACAGTTAGCTGGGCTATCAACTTCCCCTCTCTTTTCCCTCTCTCAGACTTCAATGGCAACTGAGGTAGCACAAGGTGGCTTCAGCCAGGTTCACTTCAGAGTGAACACAATACCTTCAACTTTTGGGATTCAGATTAGCTTTATTTAAAGCAGAACCAAAAAAAAATCAAGATTTAAGACGTGTATTAGTGTTGAAATCCAACTTAAGTAATAATGTATAATCTTTAGACCAGTTAATAATTCCTATTAACTACTCCAAATAGCAAAAATATCTGATCCACTCCCCTATCCTTTAAGACTGAAAGTTGTTTGTAGAAATATATAATCCAAAAGTAAGCAGATCTTGCCACAAACCATCAATTTATTTAATAATTAAGGAGGCTTTTCACTAATGTGGGAGTGGGGAAACATTGGCCCTTCAGATGTTAGTAAAATAGCCCTTGTCAGAACCTTGCTGATAAAGTCAGTTACATTGTTGATAACTATTCAGCTGTTTTCATCTAATGACCTTTGACTTCTCTCTTCTTTGTATCTACTGATAGTATCATCTCTTAAAAAAATGTTGCAAACAATAATTGTAACTAACATTTTCTGTCAATCTATATAAATTAATTCAGAGACTTAAGTCTCCAACAAATCTCTCTCTCTCTCTCTCTCTCACACACACACACACACACAATAAATTGGGAAACACTCCATAATATTATTTGGAACAATACAACGAAGCATTCCAGAATAATTAGAACCATAACAGCACTTCATTCAGTTCATGTAATCATTTTGGTTTAAAAAAAATCCAAAGTTGTATAGAATATTTCTAAAGACAACCTTCCCCACAAACAAAAGTTCATAGGTTATTGATGTAAGAATTATCACAACTGACAAGAGGCAGAGGTTATTCATTAAAGTTACAAGCAAGAAACCAAATATTTGCTTAAGTGTTAGCAAAATATTCAATGGTGAGTCATTCTTCCAAAGACTTTATTTTATTCATATGATTATCAATAATACATTGATGGAGTTTTCCACTCACCAATTATAGAAAAGCTGGTGCTAAATACACACACACACACACAGCATGAAAGAATCGTTTGTAATATGTACTTCTTACCAGCATTAGCTGATTGATATCTTATGATTCCAACTGCTATCTTATAAAATATTTTCCCTTGATAGTCTACATATATCCACATAATTTACTCACAACCAAGAAAGAAGGCTCATAGGAAAATAATTTCCAATGAAAAAGATGAAAATTAGAAATCAGGACAGCAAACTACAAAACAGAACACAGTAAGATGATTCCTAAACAAATGCCAGTGTAAAAACTTCTATGTGAATCAAAGAAACAAACAGCTAAGTGATCTGGCCATCATGAGAAACAATGCAAAACATTCAGCAGCTCATATTTTCACAGAAATGAAGACTCATTATTTCAGTTTGATTCAACCCAGCTTAATATCTTTTTGTGAATTTTTATATAATTGCTTACATTTTTATATTGAATTCTGCTAAATATGCAGTTCTGCAATATGGTTTCCACAATATAATAAATTATTTTCATCAAATTCATTTGAAGATTTCTTTGATTTTAATGCAGAACTATTGAAAATTTGTTTGCTACATTTGGCAAAATTGAAATTTATTTCAGGACCCTTACAAGATTGTGAGTATAGCCTCTACCTGCAGAATAGCATGAGGTTCTCATAAAGCTGTCCCTGTAGGAAAACTGAACATCAAGTACAGAAAATCAGGAACCCAGGTAGTTCAAATGAATATAGGTTTATTGTATATTAATGTTCTCTACAAGAATCTGAACTACTAATGATCAAAACAAATTGATGGTAGGTAAGGGTCAACAGAATTCAAGAAGATATCTTGGGCATGAAGGGACTTAAGATTGACTGCTCAATCAGTTCAGGGATGAGGGGAAGCAGGTACTGATTCTGTATTGTGATTGCATTCAACTTGTGGTAATCACAGCACAGGTGCAGCTCCCCCATTTCTTCTTGATGAAGAGCACCAGCACAGCCAACGGGGAGGTAGAAGGCCAGATAAACTCTTTCTGGATATTCTTCCCGCAATGTAGACAGCTCCAGTTCCAACAGGGAGTATATCTGAACCACCGGCAATTTAGCATTGAGCAACAAGTCAATTGGACAGTCGTACGACCGATGCAGGGGCAACTGATCCGCCTCCTTCTCCCCAAACATCAGCAAAGTCCACCAATTCTGTAGGTAGATTCAGGTCCACACTCCCTGCACAGGCATGCAGGCAATGAGTGGCACACTTCCTGCCAAGAAACTGCACTGCTCCAGATGACCGGACGATCTGCAGATCATGGGCCCATAACCACTCCAACTCCAGCACCCCTGGAAAATGTGGCAACATAGAACACAGCTTCCTCCACATGCTGCCCAATAAGCATGTGTAGGGGTTTGGTTGCAGCAACCACAGGTCCTGAATGAAGGGGCTGACCATCAATCGTCTCTACCAATACCAGTGGTGACACCTGCTGCTGGGGAAAAATGAAAAAAAATGAAAAAAAATGAAAAAAAAATGCTGCTGTGCAACAAAGTGAGCATCCATGAAATTGGCTACAGCCCCTGAGCCCACCAAGGCCTGGATCTCCACCGCTCCCTGACCAGGCACGAACACACTCACTGTCAGCACGAGATGCTTCACCAAGGACAATTGGAGATAGTGGAGATGTGGCCCTGATGCCACTGGAGCCCGACCTATAGAACCCTCTAGGCTGGGCACCACCTGTTTCCCACTGCTGCTGATTTTGCTGGTTTAGGTGCCTTAGCAGGAAACTTGGCCGGAAAATGGGCTCAGCTGCCGCAATAGAGGCATAGGCTGCCATGACAATGCCTATCCTTTTCATCTTGGGTCAGATGAGGTCGGGTAGCCCCCAACTGCATGGGCTCATCCAGAGGCACTTCTGACGGGGGTGCTGTCTTGATGGGAGCAGATGCGGCCTCCGTCTGTCATCGCACCTGTCGTTGCTGAAGCCTGGCATCAATATGAAGGAACAGATGCATGAACTCCTGCAGGTGCAAGGGCATTCAGTGCGTGCCAATTTGTCCAGGGACTCCAACAACCGGCCTTCCTGCATCTGGTCAATCAGTGCTGCCTCATTCCATTGCAGATCCTGGGAGATCACCTGGAAGTCAGCAATATAGTCTGTGAGCAAGCCTCGCCTCTGCCTCAATTTTCTCAATCATCTGTTTGCCATTTGGGCCTGAACAGGGTCCTCAAACATGGCCCTTAACTGATGGCAAAACTCAGCATAATTATCCAACAACTGGTTGGGCTGGGTCAACAGGGGCATCACCCAACATGCTGCAGACCCTGACAACAGGCTAATCAAAAATCCCACCTTTTCCTGGTCAGTGGGGAAGTCCCCTCTGGCTGAAGACTCAAATAAAGCTGGCACTGCTCCCAAAATACTGGAAATTGGGCCAGCAAGCCATCACTGCTACTGGGCATTTGCAGTGTGGCTGGACAGTTTGCATCTGTGCAACCTGTGCAGTCAAAAGAGCCACTTACTGGGCTAGCTAGCTGGTCATTGTATGCTCTGAACTGATCTATGATCACCCCATGTAAAACAGAAGCAGGTTAGAGGGGTGGTTGGGAGCAAAATGTGATGATCCAGGGCATGGCACAAAGGCAACACAGTCAAATAAGCAAGAAGAGTTCCTTTATTATCTCCAACTTTGCCCCCAATGTCCAGGTTACCTTCAACTGGAGAAAAACTCCAGTCTTTAAGTGGAGGAAATTAAGTCCCAAAACAAAGTACATACAAACTGTAGCTAAAAATCCAAACAAACCACGCTGTAGTAATTAACTTGATAGGGCAGGAGAAGGAATTGCAGACTTGAAAGCACAGCAAAACACAGAGTTGGGAAGACGCCAGGAACACAAAAAGCCTCGACAATACCAGATAATTCATTATTTGCTCCCAACAACTTGCTGTGCACAGCTTCTCTTTTTAAACACTGTGTTCCCAGCTGCAGCTAATGAAGGGAATCTTCTGAGTCTTCCTCTGAATTCCCTCTCCCTTGCTCTACCTCTCCCCTGGTCTGCCCAGCTGGACTTTGCCCTTCCCCAGTTTCTTCCACAGCCAACAGAGCCACACTCCAACTCCCTGTCAGCTGTTCGGCCTCCCACTCCGAATCAGATTCTGATAGGGGCATGACAAAGGGCCTTCCCGACCTCTGAGGCACCTGTGCCTGATTTAATTAACCCACCCAGGAGAACAGGGTGGGGGTTGTTAAGGCAGTCATGTGGATGCCTCTCTTAATGACCATCACAATATGTGACCATAATTGGTAGGCTCCATTACAGTTATAACTCCAGGACTACCTGCAGAATACTTCAGAGCTTTTTACTCATATATATATTCTCAATCATCTCTTATCTGAATCCAGTTTGCTCCACAGGAGATCACAAGAGCTAAAAATTAGCATAATGTATCAGTATGATGACTACAGGGTAGCAGAGAAATTAGTATCAACTTCACAGTTCAATCTTTGCTATTAGACTGAATTCACATACAGTACTATAATTTAAAAAATCATTTTCTTAAAAGTAGATTTCATGGAAACCAATCAGGTGCATATAGATGTACAAAGATAGTATATTAAATAATTAGAGCCAAAGATGAAAGATATAAAGATATGAAAACAACAAAAATTTATTCAACTACATTACCCATAAAATTAATCACAAATCCATGTTGCTCATGTTTTATATTGTATTTATAATGCCTTGGTCTTAATAATTGACACAGATTGTTGAGGAAGTTGAATAAAAATTAATAATTTGCTTTAAAAACCATTTTTAGGAAATGTTTCAACATGAAAAAACCTTGATGCAAATAGAAAAAATATTGCGCCTCATATGCCATACTATTTGAAAAGGACAACATCAGAAGTCTCTAGCAGCCACTTGTGAATCATTTTATTCCAAATAGCACAGACCCATATCAGATGTGATTTGTGATGCAATACAGCTCTTAAATAAGCCTGGAGATCAGAACGTATTTATGCTGCAATTCTTAGTGACTTACCAAGCAATAAGTTCTATGACCCTTAGACGTAGGTCTGACATATTCTATAGATATAAAACACTTTCAGCAAATCTGAAGTAGCCTTGAGGCCATGTTAATAATTTTTGATAACACACAGGAAGTAATGGTTTTGATTATCAGGAGAAAGCAGTTTCTAAAGCAGGAAACTAAAGAAAAGCAATCTATCAAGGCTGAAACAAGACAGAGGTATCACACAGTTTTCTTCCCATAAATTATGAAAGAGGTCGTCATCCTGTGTTGACTATATAGATATATGAAATGGCTGATAAGGGCATTTTTCTTTTCCAAATCAAATGATAATCCCCATTCAGAAAAACACCTCTTCTCGAATTACTGACTTCCACAATTTAGAGACAGGAAAGTATTTCCTTCTCCTTAGCAATTTTTAACCAGGCCTGATTTTCATTCTCCTAGAATTCTACATTGATCTTGAACTGGATTTGTATCAAACAACCCAAAGAAGTTCCTCGAGTGGATGTATTTCAAACTGTTACCACAAAAGACAAAAATAACAAAAAACCTGAAGGTTCAAGATTAAATTAGAACTGATTAATAGAACAGTCTTTA
>NW_020771108.1:0-15766 GCF_900518735.1 Pseudonaja textilis | reverse complement strand
GACAAGGGCCCGGAGATGTAATTTATCATAGCATAGTAAAAAAAAAAATCATACCCAGAGGTAGTCAGCTTGTATGATAATGACACAGAATTAAATAATTAATGGAGTATTGTGGGATAGTTTTGCTTTGTATATAAGTATGACTGTCATGTAACTTTGTAACCCATAAGCAATTCTCTTATTTTTGTTTCCTGTAGCACATTATATAATAATAACTGTGCCTGATTACTGGGGCGCTACTTGAATGTAAACTCCAGAGGCATCCTCTTCTACTTCTGAACAGAAATAAAAGGGTTTTTCCTTTCCTCAATTCTTATGTGGACATCGGATTCTTCACAACAGGTTCTTGTACTAGCCAGCCTTCTGGTCAAAAGCATTTTTAGAGACAAGATTATTTACTACACAGACCACAGGCAACTGAGCAGATCTATCTTTATAGCCAGGTGTCCTGACTGCTGACTGACAATATTACAGTGTAAAGGCACAGAAAGAAACAGCCTTGTTTCATGTTATCAAGAGCTGTAAGTTTATAATATATCTACCAGCTTGTCGTCATCTGGAACCAACCCTTACACTGGAACGGGCTAGCAAGGGTGGAGTAACAGATGAGTTAAAGTTTGGAAAGGATAACTGTCTACCTGTATCATTAAGGTGACTGCTGTTGTTATCGGAACTCAGATCACAATTGTTTGATGTTAGGTGACCTTCATTTGGATCCAAGGGTGGCAATTCAGATAGTATTTTCTTGCCTTCTACAAAAGATCCTTTTGTATGTAGGAGTACAGTTTCTGGTAAGGATAGAGAAAGGGTCATGTTTTTTGTCATGGTTACAGAATCTGTCATTAAATAAAATTATATAGATGTCTCGTAGGAAATGCATCCTAGATCACTTAAAAAGGTGTAAGGAATGAATTATGCTTGAGTAACAATTTAGTCTCTTAAGCATACTACGGGACTAACAAAAAGCTATGAGTCTACTAGAATGGTATGAAAACTTGGGGCTGGTTAAATTGTGAATGATGGCCTTCACCACAGTTTATAACCACAGTTTTTCATAATATGTGTCTCACATAATCTGAAAGATTCCTCAACTGTAAACTTGAAAATTTTGTCATCATTTCTACCCCACTGAATAAAAGGGATTTTTAATATATAAAACAAAAAAAAATACTAGCCCTTTCACATACATAAAAAGCTGTTTTCTTTTCCTTCTTCTTCTTCTTTTTCTTCAGCGTTTGTCTCGCGCTCGGGCGAGGTCCGCTAATGTCCTTGAGTACTGCTTCCACACCTCTCTGTCTGCCACGTGTGTCGGGTCTGCCTTCGCGATCTCTAGATCGGCCTTGATCGTGTCCATCCAGCGTTGTTTAGGTCTACCACGCGGTCTCGCTCCTCCGACAGTCACCTTCATTACAGATTTGATGATGGATTCTTCCTTGGCGCGGCTCACGTGGCCGAACCATCGTAGCCGGGACTGCCTCATGACCGTGGGGATGGGCACGACGTTGAACTGTCTACGCACTTCTTCGTTCCTGACGCGATCGAGTAGGGTGAGGCCTACCGACCATCGGAGCATTCGCATCTCCATTATCTGGAGTCTGCTTTCGACTTCTTTGGTCGTCGGCCAGCACTCTGCGCCGTATATGGCCACGGGGCGCACCACAGAGTTATAGATTTTCTTTTCCTAACTTATTGATATTTAGTTCTACATGAGTTTCTTCAAATCCAGATGAAAAAATTAAAGTCCTGAAAATACTATCCACTTCATTTTAAAATAATCTATTAATTCAGCAGCACAACCTATCAATAAATGTAATAAAGTTTTTTTTTTTAATGTAAATTTTAATTTTATCCCCTAAAATTATTTCCAACAAAAATAAATGAAGATTTCAACTCAGTAAATCTCAGTATAAAGGAGCCACTTTGTGGTACTTATTCAATAATGCTAGCCAATAATTTCTTTGACTACAAATACGCGTAATTGATAAAATCTGTGAGAATTTGTGCTTCACCAAAGAAGGCTAATCAGAGTTTATCTGTACTGTCTTTTCCACTGTCAAATCATATTGTAGGTCATCTTGTAAGCGGATAGTGATTTAGGTGTACTCTCTACAGAAGTTTCAGGCAAGGATTGCTAATAATGTTTGGTTCACTACAGGTTTAACCATGGCTAGGTTTCATATTAGCAATAAGCCAAAACAAAACATGTTTTCCATTATAGTTTAATTGTATGAAATCAACATTTTCAAGAAAACAAAATGCTTGGTATTAATTTCTTAACTATGCCAAAAATAAAGTGTAGATCAAAATTACCTGGAATCAAAAGACTTGCTGGTGCCAAGAACTGATTTCTGATGAGGAGGTCCACCAAATCACTAACTGTACAATTGAATGTTCCCCAGTCATAAAGTAATTCACATGTAGGACTTTTCCCTACTTGTTTTAATGCTTCAAATCGCCTTTAAGAAATATACATATGTTAAAGGATTAGCTATTATTTATTAAAAATATGACATGACCATTTTAGTTGCACTTTTGCTACTTTTTAATCCAAGCCTGAACAGCTAAATATTAAACATTCTGTCAGATATAAAGTACTAGGATAAATGAACTTACTGTCTTAAATTATATAATAATTAATCCCAGTAACAATGAGAAAACAGGACTATACCTAGCACAGAAACGAATGGTATAAAACAAAATAAAATGAATTGAACTGGAGAGCAAGTTAATTTCCAAGATTGTTTTCACAGAGTGATGTATGTAACTAATATAGCAAAAATCAGATATTACAAGAAAGGTTCAGCATCAAGGTGCCATTCTTAAAATAAAGTTGCCATCCCTGTAAGACAGTAGACACCTAAGTCTTATTTTGGACAGTCTACCTTTCAATGAAAACCTATAGGCAATATAATAACAATGATCCAATACAGCTTCTCACATCTCTAGGCTAGATATACGAGCAGGAGAAAACTCAGACATGGTCCATCTCAAAGGCTGATTTTTACTTGTCAGATCAGAACAGAAAAATCATCAGAACAGCTGCTGTTGGGAGGTCCTTAGTGATGTCCCAACAGCAGCGGTTCTGACAATTGTTTTGGTCCCTTACTCCAATTACCAATCACTCATAGTGAAGCAGCATGCTTGAGCATCCACTATTTCTATTGCCTTCATTTTCAATGACCAAATTATTTAGCAAGTTGCAAGCTAACTCTAGCTATTAATCAAGGAGTTAGGCATATAAATTTATTAAAAATATAAATAAATCTGTAACAATGCTTCCCCTTTGGTTTCCATACCTTACCTTATTTGCATTTGGTTGTATCGTTTAACACCAGATGAATCTGTTATATCAGCAGCTAACTTCTTCCATCCTTCTTGTGGATCAATGAAATCTGCCAGCTGTCTCATCAGTCCATAGCCAAGGGAACGTACGTAGGTAGAAGGTGTTATGGAATTAGTCATTTTTGATCCCTGACAAATGCAAATGAAGTTGCTTTTAAGCACTTTTTTTATAATCCAAGACTATACACTAACCCCAAGGCTGTAATGCAGAGCTTTCCAAACTTGGCAACTTTTAAGACTTGTGGACTTCAACTCCCAGAATTCTTCAGCCAGCTATGTTGGCTGGAGAATTCTGGGAGTTGAAGTCCACAAGTCTTAAAAGTTGCCAAGTTTGAGAACCCCTGCTGTAATGCATGTTTCATTTGTATTTTATTTTTACAAGTTTTGCCATAGTACTAATTATAATGCAGTATTTGATTACTATGTCCCCACAAGTTTTGAACTATTTTAGCAGATTCTTTTAAAAAAAAAAAACCAATCATCCATCACACATAGTCTCCTGTCAAATAAATGTGAAAGGATAACCAATATAGGTAGTGTCAGCCTCCAAGAAATTTTCCTGACATCTTTTTCTGCTTGACTCTTGCCAGCTACCATGGAAATGGATGGAGGGTAATTTGGTTTTGAGGCGGGGAAGGGTGCTGGAGGGCGAAGTTGTGTGAACTGAAAAGGATGGGATGCTTTCCTGCATATTGCGCAACTGCATACACTTATCTTTTCTGGGCCAAGGCCAACCGTCTTGGCATATCAGATGTGTGAGACACCATCTGAAGATGTACCCCACATGACATTATACACACCTCAGATTGGATGTCCAGTTTGAACTACTGGGGGAGGGAACTTGGGATAACTTTCAATATGTAATTTCCGCACCTATTTGCCTCAGAACTTGCTTTCCTTTTGTTGCTATCACTTCAAATTCAGTAAAAGTAATTTTCTCTATTTTAATGGAGTCTAAGGTTTTCTTGGATTTTGAATGGAGGCACAGCTGACAGCTATTCTTCGACTTATGAGAAAATTGAGCCCAAAATTTATTTATTTTTTGTCAAGTTTATTTTATATTGCTTATACATATCAATGCGTGAACAGTGTGATACCTGAGTATCATACATTTTAGTACAAATAAGCATATTATTATTACTCATAGTTATTACATTTCATGTTCATTGTTTCATATTGTTTAAACATATCTATTGTAATATTACCGCTATTCAATTTCTAAACCTCCCTCTTTTTATTACAGATCTTTTGTTATATTAAAATATGTATATTATTGTTCCACTCTTATTTCTATTTCAACTTTTATTCATGTCACCATAGTATTCAAAGACGTTTCTTTCCTGTTTTCCATCTTTCACCTGCTTTATTATTCATATTTCCCTTATTTAACTCTTCACATTTGTATATATTAAAATTTCATCCTTCATTCTTTCATTGTTCAGTTTTTCAATATACAATTCTTATACCAATTACAATATCATTTAAACATATAGGGTAGACCTATTCATATTCCTTCTATTCCAATCCCTGTAATTTCACTATTAGTACACATGCTTATATTAAAATATATTCTTTCATTATCTAATTACTCATTGTTTAATTTTATTATTAATATTTATACTATTAATTTTATTATTTCACTGCTAATCATATTATTTCAGTATGTTAACGCCATCATTCATTCTCTAATTTTTCAATTAATGCTTGGTTCTTATTCATAATTCCCATATTTCACTCTTCATATCTATTTGTATTAAAATATTATCCTTGTGCCTATCACAGTACTTACAAAATAGTCTATATAATTCTGTAGAATTCTAATGTTAATACACGTTTTTGCTTAAGTATGTTCTTAAAGAATCTTTTTTCCCCCTTTCTTTTTTCTATCCATCCTCTCTTGGCCTCAGCATTATTTGAAGTCTTATCCTTTTTTAATTTGCCTCCCATATTTTTCTCTTGGATCTTTAACTCTATCTATAACTGAATCCTGACAATTCAATCCAACTTTTTCTTCCCTCCCTACCCTTTTCCACTGTCTAATTTAAAGTTACCTGTTCTAACCCCTATCTCCTTTCCCAAAGTATCTTCCTGTTTCTCCCATTCTCTTTTTAAATCTTTTAAATTATTTTCCTCCTGTTTAAATCCCTTAATCATTATTAGTTGTGATGAAATCTTTTCCTTGTCATCTTCTTTTCGCTGGTTTCTCAGTTGTTCTTTCCTCCATTCCTTCCGCTAGTTCCTTCCTTTCCTGAACATCCTGGTCTTTGCTTGTATAATATTTTCCAGTTTTGTTCTATGCCAGTGATGGCGAACTTTTTTGTTGTGGTGTGCCGAAAGCGCACCAGCACCCACAATGCAATGTACCCTGCCCCCCCCCCCCACGCATGTGTGTGCCTCCCAGCTGATTTTCGGCTTATTTGAGGCCTTTTTTGCCCTCCCAGAGGGAAGCCTCTGCAGCCTCAGGAGGCTGAAAAACAGGCCTGTTTCAGCACTTCTGGTTTCGGCACTTCTGTTAGGAATGTAAGTCACCTAATAGTTGGGTTGGACAATATATAAACCAGGATAGACATTTTAATATTGTGTCTTTAAGAGAATGCTAAAACTGTAATTGGGTGTGGTTCCTCAAATGACCATAAGATGGAGCCAGAAATCTGGGTTGTTTAGTTCCTGTTCTGTTGTTCTGGAGAGCGTTGCGGTTCCTATTAACTATTATTCTTGGATTTGATGTAAGTCTGTTACTGAACTGTTTTTGATACTGGACTTTGTTATTGGATTATCCCTGGACTGAAAACTGACTGCTTTAACTGTGAATGATTGGACTGTTTTGTTGGACTTTACTTAAACATTTATTAGAAGTAAAAACCTACATTTTACTATACAGTGTATCTATGTGCTAGTTGTGTGTTATTCTTCACCACTCTCACTACGTCTCCCTGTATGCGCTCATTCTCCTAAAGAGGAATTACTTCAACAACTTCTGGAAATACCGGAAGTGCCTAAACAGGCCCGCAGAGGCTTCCTTTGAGCCTCTGGGAGGGCGAAAAAGGCCTCAGTCGGGCTGAAAATGAGGTGGGAGGCATGTGCATGCATAGTGCAGGTAAGTTTGGCTGGGGCTCGCGTGCCCGCACAAATGGCTCTGCATGCCACCTGTGGCACGTATGCCATAGGTTCGCCATCACGGGTCTATGCCATCAAATACTTTCACCATCGCCTTGTGTTGTTTCTGTATAAAATCCTTAATGCTTTGGAACATCAGCTTCATCTTGTTAAAAATTCCACTCATTTCCGCCTTGTGTTGTGTATTTTATTTTAGTAGATCCCACTTTTAGCCAAAAGTCAAGGAACCATTTATTCAAGGCTGAACTTATATAAACCACAATTCTTTATATCTCACAAATAATCAGTCAAATCCATTTAAAAAGATCAGAGGATTACCTAAATCTCAAATTTTATGGATTCAATTATATAACATAGCATTCAGGGGTCTTTTAATTGAAAATCTTATTTTAATATTCAATTCTCCAGTGATCTCAGGGTAGATGAATGTAATCCAATAAGTGTTTTCACAGTTCTTCAAATGGTTATTTCCCGGCTTGTATATTTTTCCTCTTGTCAGCAAATGGCGTTCTCTACTTCACAATGTTGTTACTGGGACATCTGATTTTAATTATTGTTCATTATTTCAGATTATAATTCAAGTGAAAAAGCAGTATTGATTTTTTTAATCCATAGTTCCAGCATTTTAAAATGCCTCCTTAATACCACATCTTCTCACTTTAAGAGTTCAATTTTCTGTATTTTTAAAGAATAAATTGTTTCCTCTCTCTTTAAATCTCCTCCTTCCAGCTTAATCACTTAATCCCTTTCCAAAGTGTTTGTTGGCTATTTAACAAATAGTTCTAAGTAGATAGTTCCCCTGAATTTCTTTGGGGTTGAAATTTGAATAGTAAAAATTCTTCTCATCCAGTTCACACACTGTTCACCAAAGTCCTTAGATGGTCATCTGCTGCCCAGCTTCTGGGCAGTCATCTTAGACTGCCTCTTCTCCTCGTGGCATAGAGAGAAAAAGGCCCAGGGTTCAGGAGGAGAGTTGCAATCTCTCAGAATGTCCCTCCTTAGCTTTGCCTCCCCTACAAGGCAGCTTTGGCTCCTTTCGGAGCTCACAGAGAAGCCAACACAGGAACAGAGAGCTCTGTTCCCTGTGACTGGCAATGCCAGGAAGCTCTACCGCTCTCCCTAAATTGAGCCCAAAATTTATGTTGCTAAGCGAGATATTTGTTAAGTGAGTTTTGCCCCATTTTACAACCTTTCTTGCCACAGTTGTTAAGTGAATCATTGCAATTGTTAAGTTAGCAACACGGTTAAGTGAATCTGGCTTCCCCATTGACTTTTGCTTGTCAGAAATTTACAAAAGCTGGTCACGTGACCACAGGACACTGCAACTGTTATAAATATGAACCAGTTGCCAACCAGTTGATCATGTGACCATGGGGATGCTGCAACTGTCATAAGTGTGAAAAACGGTCATAAGCCACTTGTTTTAGTGCCATTGTAACTTTGAAGGGTCACTAAATGAACTGCTGTAAATTGAGAATTACCTGCACAAGGCAATATCTCATTACCCTGTTACTTTAATATACATACCTCAACTACATATTTATATTCATCCATAGCATTTACTTTGCAAACAAAACAGGATATATTACAGCAAAACTGTTTAGTGGGCAGAGCTGCTATCATAAAAAGTGAAATGCATATAACCTACTAATCTACAATATTCCCCCCCCCCCAAAAAAAACCTACCAACTTCCTGTGCATGTTTGTATGGGAGACAAAGCAGAACTTATTTTAAAGAGGGCCTTTAGTAAACGTTTTAAAAAGCCAGTCTTAATGCAACAAGTAGGCACTGGGCGGAGGGAGGGTGGGAAGAGAAAGTGCAAAAACAAAAGAGATCACTTCGCAAGGTTTATGCCCATTCTCAATATTATTTAATTTTTATGCTGTTTTTCACGTTATGCCAAACTGTACAGAAAATCACTTTAAAAAAACCTCAATATAAACAGTTCAAATGTAAGAATTTAGCTGGCTGCCCGCCCAATCACAGAACTGCTAAGGAAAGCCTTTTTCCACTCTTCTGTTGTTTTATCAGAGAAGGGAAGTTTTGCCCTGGAAGGCGACGCAATACAGCGGGACTCTCTCAAAAACCCTATAGGATGGCTGTTGTAAAAAAAAAAAATGAGTCCCAAATCCGCCGCCTTTAACTCCGGATGAAAGATAGAATCGAAATCTAGTAAATAAATACTTACTACTTATAACCTAAGGAAGCGCCGCAGGTCTCACTTTGCGTATTTTACGCTCCGATCCACCGAAGCAAGGAAAAAACAGACCCCCCTCCCAGCCTCATCATCCGGTTGCCCAAGACGGGAACTTCCTTGCTTTCTCTTCTCTTTCATCCGGATTTCGCGCACTCGCTCTCACAACAAGAGTCTGCGCAAACGTTCACGTTTTCTCTCCGCAGGCTCGGCCTATTGGGACGGGTGTCGGGGAAGTAATTGATTGGTACCATGAAGTGAAACGCAGGAGACGCTACGCTCTTCTCTTTTTCTACCCCGGTTATAGGCCACAAGTGAACCTGTAATGAGCTTTCTATCTCCTGCAACTTAATCGGCCGCTCTGCTCCAATAGTCTAGATTGCCGCAGGGTTTGATTGTGGTACGGTCCTTTCTGCCTGACTCCTCCTTATTTTCTCTGTTCAGCGGCGGGTGGAAAATTGCTCGATGCGGTTCTCGCCCGGGAAGAAATTTCATTGCTTTTTATCTACGTGAACGCATCAACTGAGGCCGTGGAATTGCGTGCAATTGCACGGATCGGTCTTGGGATTACTAAAACACACAGTGGGGAAATACGCTCAATTGTTCGCTGAGTGCGCTTGCAGCTGCAGGCGCCAGTGCATACTTTTCGATGTGTATTCCTCATTGTATGCTGTTTTAATGTCTTGTAGTATAGAATAGAGAATAAGAGTTGGAAGGGGTCTTGTAGGTTATCTAGTCCAACCTCCTGCTCAAGCAAAAGATCTATACCATGTCTGACGAGCGGCTTCTTGAAAGCCTCCAGTGAGGAAGTACCGACAGGTTATGAAGGCAAGCTGTTCCGTTGGTTGATTTGTTCTCACTGTCAGGAAATTTCTCCTTATTTTAAATTGAATCTCTCCTTGATCAGTTGCTTTGGAAAATAGACTGTCCCACTCTTCATGACAGCCCCTCAAATATTGGAACACTGCTATCATATCATCATATCAATTTCCATCCATTGTTTCTTGTCTGGCTTTCAGGTGCCTTGGAAAATAGCTTGACTCCTTCCTCTGGCAGCCCCTCAAATATCGGAACTCTACTATCATGTCTCCCCTGGGCCTTCTTTTCACTAGACCAGCCATGATTACTTCTTGCAACTGTTTTTCATATTTAGCCTCCAGGCCCCTAATCATCTTTGATGCTCTACTCTGCATTCTATAGTCAACATCTTTTTATAGTGTGGTGCAGTATTCCAGGTGAGGCCTTACTAAGGCTTCATAGAACAGTGTTAGTATCTCATGTGATCTTAATGTTAATGCAAATTGCATTAACAGAGGGACTGACTCAAGATCATGTGAGGTACTAGAGCTCCTAAATTGCATTGATTTTTTTTGTCTGCTGCCACATTTTGCTGGCTTATATTTAATTGATTGTCCACTAAGACTCCAAGATCCCTCTCCCATTTAATATTCCTATTAAGCCAGCTTTAAGCTAATATGTACCTGTACGTTTGGTTTTTCTTGCCTGTGTAAGATTTCACTTTTCTTTACATTGAATTTCATTTTGTTATAGTTTCAAGTCTGCCAAGATTCATTTGGAAGCTAGGGTATCCCTCTGCTGTGGCTCTCTGCTTCTCTTCTGAATAATTCACGTACATCTGGGATGTGTGTGTACCTTATCGAGTCCGAGTGCATGTGCCCCAATCTCCTTTTCCCCCACAGAGTCCCATACAAAAAGGTTGCTTTAATGATTGTGAAACACTTTTCTGGTGTGTTTTGCTTTGCAAATAGTTTGAAACGTTTTGCATATAGCTAGTTGCAATCTGCAGAAACATTGTCTATGGTTTAAAAAAAACCAGAAATAATAAAGGAAAATTGTACATTAGAGGAAAATGTCAGGTGAATAATGAGTCTCAAAGATTAGATTAACAGAGTTGGAAGGGATCTTGTAGGTCATGTAGTCCAATCCCCCACCCAAGCAGGAGACCCTACACCATTTCTGACAAATGGTACTCCAATCTCTTCTTGAAAGCCTCCAGTGATGAAGCTACCATCAAGGAAGGAAGGAAAGAAAGAAAGGATAACTATGGAATTCCAATAACCAAGGAACCCTAACCACAATTTTATAATGTTCATGAATCAGATTTCTTGCTAACACTTTGTGTATGATAAAAACTATATAGAAAGTGGCAATGTAAATTTATAAAAAGAAAACACCATCTACTAAATAATTTCATTGAGAAAGTCATAGATGCTCTATCACTGGAGGCTTTTAAGAAAAGACTGGACAGCTACTTGTCTGAAATGGTTGAGTAGGGGCTTGGACTAGATGACCTCCAAGGTCCCTTCCAGCTCTGTTATTCTATATTCTGGATACTCTCAATATTGCAGTGCCCTCACCATGGAAGTATAATTTCTCCTGAAAAGAGGTGTGTGAGCTGAAGTCTATAAAGAAAACAACACCACTAGAACAAGTATTTGAAGTGGAAGACATACAACTGGTAGAAGATGTCCATATGAAACATATTTACTGAGTTTATTATATTTCCTGTTGTTGCTGCCTTAACTTGTCATGGCTTGTCATTATTTAATCCACAAGAATCAGTAGCAAGCTTGTCATTATTTAATTGGCAAGATTCATGTTCAAGAAAGCACAACTCATCATAATTTCTAGGTGGAATTTTGCGGTGTGACATTTACTTTCCGAATGTGTTCTCTGCAGAAGAAAAAAAATCTCCGTAGAATTCTTTTAAAAATCAAAACCCATTATTTAGCAGTAAATCCATCTCCGGCACAAAAGCTTTGAATCAAATTCAGCCACGACTATAAAAAGAAGGATGTGAGTAATATCATTTTTGCTCAGATTGCAAGTTTTCTGGGACAGAAGTAGTAAAATATGGCTGGTGTAATCAGAACTCCCCGGGTTTTGATAGGATATCTGATGTATTTTCCTTTTCAAGGTCACCAATTCTTCTTCCATCAGAAAGTCAAACCTGCTTCGTGATGGCCCATTTTTCCAAACTGCAGAACCAATTCCATTACCTTATTTCCCAGGTACATTGGTGCAGAATAATCTACAAGTAGACCTCAACTTACAGAAATTCATTTACAACGGCACAGAAAAAATGACTTACAACCATTTTTCACACAACCATTGCCACCTCCCTGTAGTCATGTGATCAAAATTCAGATGTTTGGCAACTGATTTGCATTTATGATGGTCGAAGTGTCCCGGGGTCACATGGTGCCCTTTTGTAACCTTCTGACGAGCAGTCCATGGGGAACCCAGATTCACTTAACAGCTGTATTACCCTGTTTTCCCAAAAATAAGACCCAAGCAGAAAATAAGCCCTAGCATGATTTTTCAGGATGCTCGTAATATAAACCCTACCCTGAAAATAAGCCCCAGTTAAGATTGTCAGCCAGACGGACACACCTAGTACCGTATTTCCCCCAAATAAGACCCAACCGGAAAATAAGCCCTAGCATGATTTTTCAGGATGCTTGTAATATAAGATCTACCCCCAAAATAAGTCCCAGTTAAGATTGTAAGCCAGATGGATGTATTTAGTGCCATATTTCCCTAAAAATAGGACCTAACCAGAAAGTAAGCTGCAACGCGTCTTTTGGAGCAATAATTAATATAAGACCTGGTCTTATTTGGGGGGAAACACAGTACTAACCTAACAACTGCAGTGATTCCCTTAACAACCAGGGCAAGAAAGGTCATAAAATGGAGCAAATCTCTCTTAAGAAACATTTCACTTAACAACAAAAATGTTGGGCTCAATTAAGGTCGTACGTTGACTATTATCTGTGTTGCATTCAGCATTACCAAAATAGAAGAAGAAGAAGAAGAAGAAGAAGAAAAGCGATTACAACTATTAACTGGGAAACAGACTTTAAAAGCTAACTGGAGAAGAGAACATTTTTTTCTCCTTAGACTTTAATTAAGGCTGTCACATCAACCTTCGAAAAAAAATCTAGATGCAGGTAGTTCTCAAAGTTCATTTAGTGACTGTTCAAAGTTACGATGGCAGTAAAAAAAACTGATTTATGACCATTTTTCACACTTAGGACCATTGCAGCATCCCCAAGGATCAAAATTCAGACACTGAATTCAAATGACTCATATTTATGATGGGGTCATGTTAGAGAGAGATTTCTCTGAATTAAGTGAGCAATTTATTCTGTCCAAATGGTAATTACTTAGAATAAAATATACATCTGCTCTGCATTTCTTACTTTCACTTAAAGTCACTTTAACACATTTGGCCTCTTAAAGGTGTTTTTTTTAGGGGATGGAAAGTGATCTTAACAAAAAAAATAAAAGGTCATGGAGAGAAAGTTTAAGAGTGTTCCATGGAAGTTGTAAGGAATCAGCCAGGGGTAAAACTGAAATGCAGATATTCACACATTTACAGCCCAGTTTTCAAACATTTGAAACACATTTGGGAAAATGGAAGACAAATGTCATATAAGTTGACTTGGAACATTTCTGGGGATGGAGAATAATCTATAAGCTTGAAGTAAAATTAAGAAGGGGTAACCTTACCCTTGTTAATGGGCTCCTACATTTCCTCTGCCTGATCCCAGATTTCAAAATTGTGGTACCCAAACTGAGATCTGGATGAAAAACAAGTTTGGAGGTGAGCTGTATCAGTCAGTTCCTCTCATCTTCTCATTTATGTTTTATTTTGCCTTCGTTGTCTGTTTATTCCTTCTTTAGTATGTCTGAATATGTATTGTTGCTGCCATTATTATTTTGATCCCTACCTTCTCTTTCAAAGTAGATAAGGTCGTCTTTCTTTCAAGAACTCATAGGCTCTCCTGTCCCCAAAGTGCTTTTTCAAGAGGCAAGTGGATTTTCTTTGTTTTTCTTTGAAGAGGTTTCACTTCTCATCCAACTAGCTTCTTCAGTTCTTTGCCTTCAAGAGCCTTTGGGTCAACCATGACCTGGATGACTGAGAATCTCCATAGACAAAATGCTTCCATTTGTTCTTCTCATCCTACACCAGCTCTAGAGGGTCACCTGTGGAGGATTGCTTAGTGTTAGATTTGCAAATGAAAGCTTTGTTGCCATTTTCTTTTATCCTGTTGCAGTCTTCTTTCTGTTGCTGCATCTTATTTGCTGTAGCCGGCTATGACTGGGCCCGTAACCTGTGAAAAATTCTGCATATAGCCCTATAGATCAGGGGTGTCAAACTCACATCGTCACAGCATCATATGATGTATTGGGACTTTCCCCCCCTTTGCTAAAATGGGCCTTGGCATTTGACAGCCATGCTATAGAACAAACAGTGCACAGTCCACATACGCTTTTCTGCTTAACTGCCACAAACGGGAACCTATAAACACTACCATCTATTGGTTGAAGAACATCTCTCTCTACTGAATGCACGAACACTGTATTCCAACAGTTATATGTTTGGTCTTCCCTGCCCTTATGCTTGACCTCCCACCTTCTTGGGCCCATGTGCAGAGTAGACAATAAGGTGTCTCAGAAGAAGCCAGTTTCATTTCATTTATTGGAGGAAAATTATTCTCTATATCCCTTAAATAATCTTTATGATAGAAATCTCGATAAGTACTGTATACATGATTGTCAAGGCAGAGAATAATTTGCAACACAGCCCCATGAAAAATTTGTAGCATCGCAAACTCCTTAGGCGGGTTAAACATTTTGCTTTGCCTTGTTACATGCACTGAGTAAATACACATTTCTTTTCTCAATGATGGTGTTATGGAACTGAATTGATTACAAGACTTATAATAACAGGCACACCGAACATTCCCGGATTAAATTTGCAAGTGGTTTCCCGCCCCCACCTTTTAAATGGACTTTTAAAAAAATATTTTTAAAAACATGCTTGCTTTTTTGTTGTTGTTGTTATTGTTGTAAAAATAAAAGCAAGAATGAGATGTTTTGCAATAAATGCCATTTTTAAAGAACTGTTCCAGATTTGGATCTGAGTCAAACCAAGCTTTAAAAAAAACACACACACCAAAGGAATATAAAATGTACATAAAATGCTGAATTTCATTGAGGAGCAAAAGTGTTCTGTCAGCTTCATTCACAAGCAACCGGTCACATCTAACAATAGGTAGCTCTGCTTGAAAATATACATCCAAAGTCTTACCCATTGAATGAGCCTTGAAAGTACATAGCGATAGGTATGAAAACACACAAATTAATCAACAATATATGCCACAGCGTAACTCCTTTGATTTTCCTGTTCGGTTGCTGGTTATCCAGAAAGCATCCAGAAAGGTTAAGGCTGCAAAACTAAACCCACTTATGGAAGGGCAAGTTCCATGGAAATGAATGGCCCTTATTTTCAAGTAAGTACACATAAGGTTTGCCGGAGAAGTGCATTAAAACGTATTTCATTCTATAGCAGACTGTGGTTGAAACCTGTAGATATTTGTTCTAATCAGAATAACAGAGTTGGAAGGGACCTTGGAGGTCTTCTAGTCCAACCCCCTGCTCAGACAGGAAACCCTATATACCATTTCAGGCAAATGGTCATCCAATCTCTACTTAAAAACTTCTAGTGTTGAAGCACCACCACTTTTGGAGGCAAGCCATTCCACTCATTGTTCTCACTGTCAGGAAATTTCTCCTTAATTCCAAGTTGCTTCTCTCCTTGATGAGTTTCCATCCATTGCTTCTTGTCCTGCTCTCAGGTGCTTTGGAAAATAAGTGGATCCCCCCTTCTTTGGGGCAGCCCCTCAAAGATTGGAACATGCTATCATGTTACACCTGCTCCTTTGCATTAAACTAGTCATAGTTTAATACAACTGTTCTTTGTATATTTTAGCCTCCAGTCCCCTAATCATCTTTGTTGCTCTTTTCTGCACTCTTTTGAGCATCATTAATTTCAGTGTGACTTGAGTTGTGAAGACCCCAGAGATTTGTAGAACACCTCTGTTTAAAGTATTTTTTTTTACTTTGACTAGAGTGCTTCTATAATTAATGTAGAATCTTGATTCTTAATGAATGTACCTTTTCTTTATGTATACTGAGAGTATTTTCACCAAGACAAATTCCTTGTGTGTCCAATCACACTTGGCCAATAAAGCTATTCTATTCTATTCTATTCTATTCTATTCTATTCTATTCTATTCTATTCT
>NW_020771107.1:0-15770 GCF_900518735.1 Pseudonaja textilis | reverse complement strand
TGTTGCAGCAATCTCGTTTTCAACACAGAACAAGAGACCACGAGAGGTGGAAGAATTCAGGTTTATTTGCGCACAGCGTTCAGAGCATTAACATGACAAATTCTGAAACCTCATTACATGCTGGGGTTAGTTCCTTTATACCTTATGATGATTTCAGCCCAAGCCTGGGCGTTCATCTATGACCTATTTACCAAATATGGATTTTATGCTTACAAAATACATAAAAACATATTTTTCCTGGGAACAAAACATAATAAAGAGGATGTGGTAGAGAAGACAGGATGTCTGTAAGTATATGCTATATTTTACCATTATCTTACACTTACAGAAATGCTTCCATGACCTTCCCTTGATTGCAGCTTCCTCGTTCTCAACTTTAGGTACATCGTTAACTTCCTCTAAACAGATTTCCTAATTATTCAGCGTAATACAGACAGAGTTGCTTTCTGTCCTTATGACTTATATATTAGATAGTTATAGTATGCTCAGGAGCTAGCTAACTTATATAAAATGTATCCCTTTTCTGGTCCTTCTTCAACAGGACAGGAGATTGACTTTAAAAATACCAGAACTATCGCCAAAACCGAACACTTCAACAGCAGAATAATCAGAGAAGCCATAGAGACAGAAAAACGCCCACACAGCATGAACAAATGAGATGACACCTCCTGCCTTCCAGCCATTTGGAAACCTGCCCTCATGAACAGACGAGTACCCAACATGAAGAATGACACCAGACCCACACCCATAAGAGCCACACAAGATGCCACCACCACACTTCCACGTAGAAAACAGACTCACACCCACCCAGAAGATCACGACCATGGACCAGAAGCTGCACTACAGCTGCATCACTACTCACTGCAAACCCCTTCGAGCCATACATGAAGCAAACTGACACCCACTATGAAGATGCAGCATGACCACGAACTCGAAGCCAAACAGCAAGATCACAGCTTACCAACTCAAATCCCCCAGCAACTAAGACTAACCTGAGCACAACCAAGCCCCCACCTGAACAGAACACGCCTCCAGCCAATCAGAACATGGCCTACCCCCCAACCAATCAGAACACAGCCAAACCTCCAACCAATCAGAACACACACACACCCAATCAGAACACAGCCAAGCCCCTACCCAATCAAGTCACACCCCCACTAGCAGTTAAAAGGAAGAAGCAGCTGCAAGCTCACATCACTCTGAGAAGCACAGAGCCGAAGACAGAAGCCTGAAGATGATGAATGAGACTTCATCGAAACGTTGCCTAGATACTGCCAATCTTATGTGGGAGAAAACCCGAATAACCAAAGATAGATAGATAGATAGATAGATAGATAGATAGATAGATAGATAGATAGATATTAGCCCATATGCATTCTAGGAGGTTTTCATCTTTGGTTTTATGCATTTCTGTAGCAATATAGTGCTCCTTTACATACAGTGCAACTCCACCTTCACTTTTATGGGGTCTGTTTTTTTTTAATAGTTCATATCCTTCGACCAGTATGTTCCAATCATGGGTTTCATCCCACCAAATTTCTGTTATTCTAACTATATTATATCTACCTTCATGTATTTGTAGTTTGAGTTCACCCTATTTGTTCCGCAGACTTTGTGCATTTGTATATAGGCACTTGAGATCTTTATGTCTGACACTGTGTTTACTGTCTACATAACCTGTGTTGTTCTTACCTGCCCCTACTTTCTTGCCACTTGTTCAATTAATGCACATGGTATGGCACTCACTATTAAATGCTTGGTTTAGGTTGACAGCAAGGTTGATAATCTTACCTGCACAAACATGTATTTTGCATGCACCGGTATCCTTATTAGTTTTAGGTTGCTGTGGACAGAAAAATTCTGAATCCATTAATTCTCTGTCCCCGCTGTTCAGTTTAAATGTTTATCCAGGAAATCTGTGAATTTAATGCCAAGTAACTCAGTCCCTTTCTTTGATGGATGCAAACCATCTCTTTTGTACAGTTTTTCAGTGGACCAGCTGCAGACACCATGACTAATAAAACCAACGCCTTCCCTTTTACACCACTCCTTTAGCCACACATTAAACTCCACTAAATGCTGGCCTTTCCCTTTTTGTTACTGGTAGAACCTCTGAAAAGATCAGCTTACAGCCTATATTACTAAGTTCATACCCCAAGCTCTGGAAGTCTTTCTGAACAGAAAGTACATCTGAACAGAAATTGCCTTCAGAGGTAAATGGGGATGGACAGGCCAAATCAGGCCAGGGCCTTTCAGGATTGGGATGGCTTGTAGGGAGGGAGGAAAGGGAGCAGGATGACCAAGAGAGGTTAAGCAGTGAACATGAGAGGCAGAGCTCAGGTAATGAGAAAGGACCACCCCCTCCTGATCCTCAAGCATTAAGAATAGAGAGAAGGAGAGAACAGTGCAGACTGACCTGACTATTTTGGAGGAGAGTATCTTGCCTGCCTTGACAAGGCACACTTGGAGACTGAGACATAAGGAGACCATGTGGGGAGGGGCATTTGTCAGGAACAAATTTTGAATTCCTGGAGTGTATTGCTCACGTTTGAAGTTTTCTGGATTTCCTGCTTTCTTCCTGGCTTCCTGGGTTAATTGCCTTGCTCCTTGCTTCCTGGACTTATTGACTTGTCCTGCTGGATTTCTTGCTTTGGAGCCATTGTGCTCACATTGGGCTGGACAGAACTGGGCTAATCCTAATGTACTGATTGTCCTCTTTTGGGACCATGAAATAAAGTGAAGAGAGTTTACTGGTGTCAAAGTCCTCTTGGGCTAATGAGTCATATGTCAGCTGCAAGAAAGTGAAGTAGTATCCTCTTGAGTTGTAAGATCAAATGCAATTGTCCAGATCTAGTTTTCATACAAAATATATGCAAGGAAGGAATTGCTTTCCTGAAATTCTTCTAGGTATTAATATGGAAATGAATTTATTAGAATTTCAATCAAATATGATTGATCAATTATTTTGATAGAGGCAAAGAACACTAGGTTCAAATCTTCAAATCTTTCCTCAGGTGTTGTGACTCAGAGGTTTGAACCTGCTCTGTCAGAAGACATAGGCTCGAGTGATGAGGAAGATCTGGCATTAAGGTTTGAGTCTGCCTTGTTGAGTGACATAAATGGGAGTCAGGAGGAAGAGGAGGACTTGGCTCTAAGATTTGGGCCTGCTTTGTTGGAAGTTTCGGAGTCATCTTCCTCTCCAGAAACTTCCTCCCTGATTGTGCCTCAGGTGTCAATAAATAATCCGGAGAATGTGCCCGAGTCCTTGGATGAAGATCAAACCGAAGAATGTTGGTTTGATGCAAGGAACAGACGTAAGCACAAACGTCAAGCACAAACTGGAAGGAGACGTCGAATCAGGGACTGAGGAAAGAGACTGACACGATCTTCAGGGAATATAAGGAGGTGTGTTAGCTTTGTATTCCCATTTGGGTCAAACTTGTTGATTTGTGTCTGTAGTTTGGACAAAGTATTCTGTTTGCTGTTCATCTCTGATTTATAGTTCTGCTCGTTATCAGAATTTGCAGACAGCTTCTGGGAAAACTGCCAATGACGAATTCAACCAAAGGAAAGTTAACTCTGTTGTTCCTGATATTGTCTGTTTGTATTTTTTCCTTTGGACATTTGGACTCTCACCTCGTGGCCACAGGTGAGACAGAACACTCAGGTATGGAATGTCTCTAGATACTTCTTGTATTTGGCATTATAGTTTCAAAATTATTCTAACTAATAGAACTTAAGTCAGGGAGGACATCTTAATACAAATCTAAGCTTAATCTTTAATGTTCCTTAATTAATCCATAACAACATCAACATCATTTCTACATAGGGATCCTTGGTGCTCTCTGAGCTTAGTGGTTTTCTTATAGACATTTCATTACCCAAAATAGATAACATCATCACTTCCTAGCACTGAAGGTGTTCTCCAGTTTGGATAAAAAAAGGCCTGCAAGAAAACAATCAACCAAAGGACCCTTCATTTCCTCCCTGAACATATTCTCCTTTACTGGTAATTTCTACAAATTTATTTTATGAAGTAATTCCATGATTTACAAGAAATATGTACAACAACAAATACAGTAGTCACTTTTTTCAAAGTATTATATTTTCGATGACATTTTCAAAAAGTGGTATATGAACAGATTCAGGAGCTATCACTTATGTATTGAATGTATGTTTTGTGAGGAAAGATAATGCCGACTCTAAAATCATCTTTATCCCAGTAAATCTTCATATAGAGACTTATTGATCTGAAATTTTGTACATTTCGTGTGAAAGACTTTTAGATAATGTAAAGAAAGCTATTTCTTTTTCCAAACAAGATGCAATTGAAAGAAAGGGAAGGCAGAGATTATACTTATTATACTTGTACATTTATCTACAAATAACTTTTTAGTCATATAATGGATTTTTCGAAAATCTAGGATTAGATAGAGAAAAAATTCTTATGTTGGTATTTCATAAGGTTTCTTAGAAGGATTTTCACTCAATTTAATTTCATAAAGGTATTAACTGAACTGAGATATCATGTCACTAAGGACCAAGTCCCCAGGCTGTTACCACTCATGTGGAACAAGGAAAGTATCACTTGCAGGGCATTTTCAGAGTAACAACTTTATGCACCAAAAATATCACAAAAACATCTTCATGCTTTTGTTATTATGAAAACGTTTTCCCTTCCATCCTACCAATCAGAAAGTACATATAATTCAATATTTCAACAAAAGATTGATGCAAAGTTTATATCTGAGAATGTACCTAATGGGAAAAATATAAGGGAAAACATATGCTTAGTTGTTAAAATTGTTGAAAGTGTTTTTTGAATCTACAAACATTTATTTTCTATCAATTTTTCACAAAATAGAATATGTACATATTCAGCACGCATCAGTCATTTAGTGTATGTATATTTTGTGAGGAGTAACAATGCAAAACCTTTTAAAAGAATTACCTTAAACTCACTTAAAGGTTTTCTTGCACCAAATTTCTAATATTCTACTGTTAACACATACTCTAAAGAATATTATTTCTTCTTCCAGAACTAGAAACATTTGAAAGACAGAATGACTTATATTAGATATAAAGACTACATTTATGCTGTAACAATTTTATAATAAACAATTTTGTGGGAACTGGTTAAGAATATAAAAAGAAAAAAACTTCAGTCATTAAAAAAACCCTCTCTTTACATAGTATGTCACAATGCTTTACATGCGGATGTTCCTTTAATTTCAATTCATAAAAGTAGTGATATATTGGGCTTCCCTTGGAAAATATCCAGAAGGTCCAATTGGTTTGAAATCCAGTCACCCATATGGAAATGAGGAGGTGATAAGCTACCTGGGAAAACCAAGGGAAATTATCAAAACCATAAAAAAGTGAAAGTTAGAATATTTTGGAAATGTGATGCGACATCCTGGAAAATACAGCCTACTTCACTTAATCCTCCAGGGAAAGATTGAAGGCAAATGAGGTCCAAGCAGAAGAAGAACATCATGGCTTCAAAATCTAATGGACTGAGTTTGAACAAAACTCAGGGGCAATTTTTTTTCGTGTGGCTGTTGATCAAAATATGGTCACCAGCATATTCTCCAATGTCTGATGACAGATATGGCACAAGAAAAGAAGAGGAAAAGGAAGAGGAGGAGGAAGAGGAGGAGGAGATAGCATTGTGCAGGCCCAGGTGTTCAGATATGTCACCTCTCCTGAGGGAGCTGCAATGGCTGCCAATTTTCTTATGGTGACCATGTTATTTGAAGGACCATCTCATGCTGGTCACATCCACCTGACCCACCAGACTGGGGAGGCAGTAAATATTAAGGGCCTTCTCTCCTAAGAAAGTACATGTGACAGGACTCAGAAGACCAGCTGATGGTGGGTCCCTCTCTTTGGAACCTCATCCCTATGGAGGTAAGATTGGCACTGACTTCAATAGTCTTTCACAAGACTAACAGGCCTTTTGAATTCTGAGTGGGATGGAGCCCATCAAAAGGCTTATCTAATTGATTGTTATCCCCATGAGTGCATGTGGTGGTGGGGGGAGGTTTATTATGTTTATTTTTTTCATATTGGGTTTTTTTTTAACCAGCCCAAAAACCCTGACAGTGATGGGTGGTGTTAGGGATATACCCTAGCAAGATCTGCACAGGGCAGTCAGGCAGGCAGGCAAAATATGTGAGATAAGTGTTGTGTAGCTTACACTCAGTAAAAGCAGATACAAGTGCCTATTAAATAGTTTTATTCCAGCAAGAGTTAAAGCATAGTCAAAACAGTCCATATATCATTCACTTAGTTCAGTCCATCCAGGGATTATTCATTTGCAAATTCCAGTGTTGAAAAAGAGAGGTCGGTACACTTACAAAATAACAGTCCGGTAATTTATCTCCTTGCAGTAGAGAGAGATATGCAACAAACTCAGAAACTCCTCTCTTCCTTTCTGCAACTCCAGTAATTGCCAGCAAAGCATCAGGGAATCGTCAGCAATCAATCAGGTCCTCTTACTGCCTCTTATGGTGGTTTCACACCACACCCAAAATTACATGCATTGCATTAAAGTGACACACACTTAAACTAACATTCATAGCTTATATATATTATTTTACCCAAACTACATTAGGTGACCTATGTTATACCTAACATTCTCCCCTTTTGGGTAATATAATAATATATATATCTATTTACAACTTTAACCCATAGTCATCACAACTCTCTTTGTGTTTCACTGCACCTTGGGCTTTTGTGAACTGATCAGCAATGTTTTGCTCAGTCATACAATATTCCAATCTTATTAAACCATCTTTTACAGATTGTCTTACATTCAGATATCTAAGATCTGTATGCTTAGATCTCGTTTTCACAGCAATATTTGTAGCCATCTGTATGGCTGCTTGATTGTCCTCATACACAACAATGGAATCATTTACAGTTAATCCCATATCCAACAATAACTGTTTATACAGAATTAAATCAGTACATAATAAAGATAGACATGAAAATTCTGCTTCCATTGTGGACATACTTATGTGTTGCTGTCTAATTGACCTCCAACCAATTAATGCTTTTCCTAATAGTATAGCCATTCCTGAAGTTGATTTCCTAGTGTTTATATCTGTTGCAAAACTTGCATCAGCATATGCACTTAAAATCAAATCATCTTTTGGCTCCAAATACAATGCATAGTGCATTGTCCTTTTAAGATATCTTAAGATACGTTTAGCTGCTTGCCAGTGTCGTTCAGCGGGTTCAGCGTTGAAACGAGCCAATTGATTAACGCAATAGGCAATATCTGGCCTTGACCAATTACTAATGTATGATAGACTACCAATTAACGACTGATAGATAGTCTTATCGAATTTTGAACTCTGAGCATCAGTGCGGCAAAATTCCTGATTCATTGGAGTTTTTGCTGGTTTACAAAGTTCCATCTTATATGTTTTTAGTAATTGATAAATCTTATCCTCTTGAGATATCTTATAGCCACGATTGGTTTTATTTATTGTCAATCCTAGATACTGTTTAATCTCTCCTAATTGCTTTAATTTTATCCTCTTACCTAATAATGATATTTCAGTAGCTTCATTATTAGTTTTTGTAATTAAGGCAATATCATCTGTAAACAACAATAATAATGACACTATTCCATTTTTCTCTCTTTTGAATAAACATGGATCAGCTAAACCTGCTTTAAACCCTATATTGTTTAACTCCTTAACAATATATTGGTTCCATTCATAACCAGATTGTTTTAATCCATAGAGACTCTTTTTAAGCCTCCAACAGTCATTATTAGTTTTATCATCCTTAATCCCTACAGGTTTCTTTAGGTATATAGTGTGCTGCAATGGCGCATGCAGATAGGCAGTTTCTACATCTAAATGATTTATGATATAGTTTTTCTTAGCTGCCCACACTAAAGCTGCTCTCAAGGTTGTTGCTTTTAGACTTGGTGCAAACACTTCATCATAATCACATGCAGTTTGATTAAATCCTTGAGCTACCAACCTAGCCTTATGGGTAACAGTCCCATTTGTACCTGTTTTTAATTTAAATATCCATTTACTCCCATCTGTTTTAGTGAATTCAGTTCCTTTTGCATTGCTGTATGCCAGTTCTCCTGATCCTTCACAGGATACAATTTTAATTCTTCCACAGTGGTTGGAATTTTACTAATCTGGCACACCACACTTGCCTGATACCTATCAGGTGGTCTACTCTCCCTTGTTGACCGTCTAGGTAGTACAGGACTTACAGGTGGACTCTTATCTATAACCTGTTCCTGGTTATCTATTTCTTCTTCACTTATTTCTTCTTTAATAGGTTCTATTTTCACTTCCTTTACTTCCTCTTTAATTGGGTTTTTACTAGTATGGTGGTTTGGGCCCTTGTAGGTTTCTATGACTACACTTTTATTCGAATCGTGTTCCAATTTTTGCCATCCCACATGTTCCAGGAATTGAGCACTAGCACTACAATAAATTCTAGTTGTGCCCTCTTCCCAGAACCTGTAAGATCTATGGTTTGATTCGTAACCTACAAAATATAATCTTTTAGCCCTATGCTGTCCCTTATGTCTCAGTTGTGTAGGAATATGCACCCATGCTGGTGCTCCAAATGTGTGCATATAGCTTAGGTCAGGTTTTTTACCATGCCACCGTGTGAATGGTAATTCACCTGTTGTTGAGTTAACAACATTATTCAATATATGATTACCACACATTGTTGCTTCTCCCCACAAATTATCAGGTAATCCTGAATCTGACAACATAGTACAGCCATTGCCTGCAGTGTTTGGCCTCGCCTTTCTATAAAGGAATTATGTTGTGGCCTATATGGTGCAGACCTTTTATGTTCTACACCTGCCATCTTCAGTCTATTTTGGAATTTAGTATTTATAAATTCCGTACCATTATCAGTTACAAGAGTTACTAGTTTCCTTTTAGTTTTTCTCTCTGCAAACTTCAACCAATTAAAGAAATTCTGATATGTTTCCGTTTTACTCTTCATTAAATAACAGAAACCATATCTAGAATAATGATCCATTATACTTAATATATAACGAGCACCTCCCACACTTGGTTTTTTAGGACCTATAATATCAGCAAATACGACCTCTAGAGGCTCCTTAGTCTTAAATCCATTAACTCTATTTGCTGGTATTACCTTGCTTTTTTCTTGACTGCAAGCATTGCAGTGCAAATACTTACTGCAAGGCTTCAGTTTTATACCTTTAGACAGTTCAACCGTTTGCTTGAGCATTTTAAAATTTATATGCCCTAAACGTCTGTGTAACAAATGTATGCACTCATCATGAGGTTTAACGTTATTATACACAGTGTTAGCCACCTCTAACTGATTATCATTTAACACATATAATTCACCTTTTAAAGTTGCAGTCACTTTTTTACCTTCCTTTTCTATTATGCAGTTTTCTCCCCTAAAGGTAACTACATAACCTAGTTTAATCAAAACTCTAACTGAAAGCAAATTAAACTTAAGTTGTGGTACATATAACATTTTTACATTTTCTTTTATGCAAGGACAATATGCAGTACCTTCAGCTTTTGCTTTCAGTTTCCAACCATTCGCTAATGATATCTGCTGTGAACTCGTGGACATCTTAATAAATCTTTTCTTATCTTTTGTTATGCAGTGCGATGCTCCACTATCTACCACCCAAAAATTATTATTGTTCACAGTTTGGTTGCTATACATGGCTAACTCTAAGCATTTTTTATCCTTTTGATGTCTTTTTGCATTCTGGCTGGCATTTTGACTTTTTTCTTTCTTGCAGAATCGGGCCAAATGTCCTTTTCTTCCACAATCAAAACATTTTCTAATTGTGTAGGCTGACGAAGATAATTCCTCTTCTTGTGGTTGTTCCCTTCTGAGTTGATCCCTTTCAAGCCTTCTCCTGGCTTCTTCAATTAATCTGCCAGTAATGTCAGTTAATGTGAGGTTGTCCTTGGGCAGCACTTCCAAGGAAGTTACGTAATCATCATAACTCTGATCCAAAGAAGACAAAATTATATAAACCTGATGCAGTTCAGTGAAGATAAGCTCTTTTTCATGCAGCTCCTGAAAAATTCTCTTCATAGTGTTTATATGAGTCAACATGTCTCCATTCTTTTGAAGATGTGTTCTGAACAGCTTCCGTGTAAGATTTATATGTGCTCCTACACTGTCTTGAACATAAATCTTCTTTAAATTCTCCCAGCACTTAGCAGCTGTTTCTTCTCCACGAATATGGACGAGCTGCTGGTCACTGAGTGTCAGACCTATTATACAGAGAGCTTGTTCATTTTTCAGTTTCCATTCTTGTAACTTCTGGGCATCATCTTCATCCTCTGGATCCCAAGCATCTACCTCTGGTGGGTTTTGTATTATATTCCACAAACCTTCTCTGCGTAGAAGTAGGCTGCATTTCATAGACCATGAAACATAGTTTGTTCCATCCAGTTTGGATATTAGAGACAAACTTGGTAAATTGACTTGTGCCATCTTTTTCTGGATATTAAACTATAATTAAACACAGCTGTCTGTTTACAGTATTGTGTAACTACACTAACTCTCACTTTATATAAGCCTGTTATATCCTGGTTAGTCTGACTGTGCAGCTGGGCCCATAACCAGTGTTAGGGATATACCCCTAGCAAGAATCTGCAGGGCAGTCAGGCAGGCAGGCAAAATATGTGAGATAAGTGTTGTGTAGCTTACACTCAGTAAACCATACACAGTGCCAATTAAATTAGTTTTATTCCAGCAATAGTTTAAGCATAGTCAAAAACAGTCCATATGTCATACACTTATTTCAGTCCGTCCAGGGATTATCAAGCTGCAAAATTCCAATGTCAGAAATGAGAGGTCGGTACACTTACAAAATAACAGTCCGGTAATTTATCTCTTCGCAGTAAAAAGAGATATGCAACAAAGGTCAGAAACTCCTTTCTTCCGTCTGCAACTCCAGTAATTGCCAGCAAAGCGTCAGGGAATCGTCAGCGTCTCATCAGCATCTCTTGCTCCCTCTTATGGTGGTTTCACACCACACCCAAAATACATGCTTTGCATTTAAAGTAACACACACTTTAAACTAAGAATCATAGCTTATATATTATTTTATCTTACCCAAACTAGTTAGGTGACCAATGTTATACCTAACAGGAACCAAGTGCAAAGGTTGCATTACACAAAACTGGACTCTCAGGTGCTGAGTTATAAACTATTTTTTTTTTAATTTTTGTCTCACCTTCTCCATTTTTTCCTTTTTTAAAACCTTTTTCATCGTGTTTTTTTTTTAACAGAAAGGACTTTACTCATAATTTTTTGATACTTGACCTTTTACATTTTTTACATTGCTATTAAAAAAAAAAGAGAGGGGGGGAGGAAGAGAAGAAAAGGAATCTAACAATGGGGAAAACGAAATGCAATATATTCTATGTATTATTATTATTTTCTGTAATAATTGTAACATTTGTAACACAAGAAACTGCGCTCCTGGAACCAAAGCTTATGCCAGAGAAAGGAAAACATATGGGAATGTTTAGCAAGAGAACTTTTGCTTAGCAGGAGGGAAATCATAATGTCACTGGGTGCAGCACACCTAGGGTCACAGAATACACCAGTCTTAGCAACACAGAACTAAAATGCAACTATACAGAGACCATATCATTTTCATATAGTTACCTGAAGCTCCCACCAGGATGGTTTTTCCTTTGTGGCTTAAAAGCCTACTCATACCTTCCTGCAAATGCCACAAATGGCCCCTGCACCTTGGGAAGGTTAACCATGCTTATGTCATCCTTACAGAGACGACACAGGAGAGCCTTCCAAACCCTAGACTCAGACTGTGATTCCAAAGTCTCCCTTCCCACAAAAACAGAATACATCTCATTGGCAATATCCTTGGTAGGGATACCTGGATTGGCAGTGCAAAATTCTAAAAATTTGAATAGACTAGCATGTACCCTGGCAAAAAAAGCTTGAATTTGACCTCCCATGCCCTGGATGCCCTTAACAGAGAACTGAGGGAGGTCAGAGAAGCCACCTTGGAGAATTGGGCAGCGATAGGCTTCCTTCTCTTGAAGCATAACTATGGCTGCGAAAAATTCCAAGGGATGTGTTGCCTCAATCTGGACGAAACCTCAGAACTCGTAGGGAGGGACATCCACCACCTGAAAGAGCTAACTCAGAATATTGGTCAGGAGCAATCATTTCTGGACTTTTCATGGCTCTTCTCATGGATGCCAGATTTCCATTGGCTCAAAATCCTTATAACAACCACAGTCACCATTTGTGTCTTTGGAGCCCTCATGTGTTGCCCCTGTCGATGCATACCACCCTGCCTTAGCTGCCTAAAGGCCTGTATCCCCCCTAAAAACAGAAAATTAAAAAAGGGACAGGCAGCTATGATAATGATCCAGATTGATCACAAATAACAAGTATACCCAGACATTCAATCAGAGACCACCCTTTAAAAAAAAAAATGAAGGATTGTGGAAAGGGAACTTTATGAGGACAGTGGTGACACCCAAGCAGAAAAAAGCCCAAAGGCAACACCAGGCCAGCCATAAAACAAACTTGCATAGGAAAAGAGATTTGATAAAAGGTATTGGAAGAAGCCCCCTAGACAAAAGCCAACTAATTACAAACAAAAGGCCATGCCAAATCAGCAAAACAAATAAGACAAAAGACCCATAGCAGACAGGAGATTGCTACTAAACAAATATAAGAAATGAAACTAATAATCCAATCAAACCACCCCGCAGAGTTTACCCTCTGACGGAAACCCCCCCTGATAGGATTTCACTCACACACAAAAGGAGGAAAGGTATAAAAATCAGGAGTTTATTACACAAAGCTGGCTAGCCCCGGGAACGCAGACTTCTTGCTATCTCTTGCCTTCCTGAAAATTAAAGCAAACTTGCTTCCAAATAGCTGTCTGTCTGTGTCCTTACTCTGAAAGCACTCCCAGCAGGAAAAAAGAACCCTTGGAAGAAAGGCATTTGCAAGCCTTTCAACAGTACCGTATTTTTAGGATTATAAGACGAGCTGGACACACATATAAGACACACATAGGTTTAGAGAAGGAACACAAGGAAAAAAATAGTTTTGGCCTCCGCACATCCCATTTTTGCCCTCCCAGGTGTCCAGGTGCACTCTGCACAAAAACCAGAAGGCTCATTTTTGGCCTTCCAAACCCTCTGCACATCCTGTTTTTTTCCTCCCCAGCATCCAGATGCACTCTGCAGGCCAAAGACAGACCAGTTTTTAGCCCCCCATTTTTGATATCCCATTTTCAGCCTCCCCAATGGACAGGCCAACAGCAGGACCATTTTTGGCCTGCTGAGTGCTTCTGGATACCAGGGATGGCGAAAATGGGACGAGCAGAGGGTTTGGGAGGCCAAAAATAGGCCCGTATTCCCTCTATAAGACGCACAGGTAGTTCCACTTTTTTGGGGGGGGAGGGGGGGAGTGCATTTTATAGTCTGAAAAATACAATAAGTCCCAGCTGAATAGGGTGGGAGGATAGGTAGGGTGAATGTTGCAGAGCCTCTACTGTCATTTGTAAGTATGAACGATGGCCGTGGTGCTGCAATACTCATAATTTCGGGACTAGGTCTCAAGTACTTGGGGGAGGGCTGGTCGTAATATGGAATGGTCGCTAATGAACTGTCATAACTCAGGGATTACCTGTACCCTAGGACAGGGGTTGCCAACTGGTGGGCCGTGAGAAAATTTTGGTGGGCTGCAGAGAAATTTCACCCCCAGAGCACCCCCCCCAAAGCAATTAATCCAGGCTGCACAGAAACACAAGGCTGCACCGCCCACATGGCCCACGGGAACTCTCCCAGCCCACTCACTCCTTACCCGGCAAACTTGCCTGCTAAATTGCTATTTTTCAGATCATCAACTGTTCTGCTATGCCAGGAGATTTAGATTAGCTAGGATGCAGGAAATGGTTGGATTTCTTACTTTCTAGCTAGTATTTAGATCTTCGGCTCTGCTTTTAAGCACAGCCGAACCTCTCTTAGGATTGAAGGTTCTATTATTCAGTGCAGACTCACGGCAAGCAAATTTTATGTGACAGACTGAGCTAGCCGATGGCAGATAGATAGATCACTGAATGATTCTGTGAGCAACTCAATCTGCTTGCCTGCTTTGGCATAAAAGTTGCTCTTTTTTATAAAAAATAATCAATATTTACATACATGGTGTGTTGTGAGTTAATTTTGTGAGTTTGCTTGCAAGCTAATTTTATGTGACAGACTGATCTAGCCAATGGCAGATAGATAGATCTCTGAATGAATCTGTGATTCTGTGAGCAACTCAATCTGCCTGACTGCTTTGCCTGATTTTGGGTAAAAGTTGCTCTTTTTTTTATAAAAAGTGCAATATTTATATACATACTTATAATATTTACATACAAGCCATGCCCAGCCAGTCACATGACCACCAAGCCAAACCCACAAATTAGGCCATGCCCACAGAACCAGTTAATGGTCCCTGGGATTTAAAATTATGACTTTGGTGGTCCCTGAGGTCCAAAAGGTTGGCAACCCCTGGTCTAGGATGCTCCGAGTCACACTGCATGAGGCCTTTGTTCTTGGATCGGATTGGGAGAATGTGTTAGCCTTGGAAGCCATATTAGCCCTGAAGCTTCCATGCTGCCACATTCTTGAGCATGGGAAGATGGGAGGGGGGAATTTCATGGAGTGTATGTGGTTAGACATAATAGCATTCTTCATTACAGTCAAGGTCATGTTGTTCCTGCACCTGGTTGAGGAGGAGTAGAGGGGACACCTCAAAATGGGACGGATGGTGATTGGGGCATGTGATGGAATGATGTGAGCAGGGAGTGGCTTTGTAATTTTTTACTTATTGGAGGGAAACCTGGAATTTTCAGATTTGGGATTTCCCAGATGTGCCAGTTTACTACTCTTAATAACAGGAACTTTGAGAACTTGTCTGTCTCGGAGTTTTTGAATGGAGTTGAGTTTTCCTGGAACGCTGACAGAATGCTCTTCCATGGGCTGAGCGTGAAAGTTCTGTTCTCACATAATTTAGAGGTTTCAGAGGAGAAATGACAACGCACTCCTCTCACATGACCCCCACATAAAAGCACACCTCATTCGTTTCAGCCTCCACAGATAAGTTCAAATAGAAATGGAAAAAACACAGATAAGAAATGGCAGAGAAAGCATCTAAGGAAAGAGACATTGACTCTTTCCTTCCTTGGAGCACGACAAGGCCAGATCCTTTCCTTCACCCTCCCAGGAGACAATATTTGATTGGTGTTTTTTTTTAAATAAAAAACTAATTATAATCTCTCTTCTTGATTGGGGACTAGAAAACTCTTACCTAGAGAGAACACGTTCCTATGGTTTTCAAGCATGACTTCCGAATGCAGCGCTTTCTGGGCAGGATCCAGCTGAGAGCATTCCTCCTCAGAGAAATACACAGCCACCTCCTCGAAGGACACCAGACTCTCCTGAACGTGGAGAAAAAACAGGACAGGAGGATTCACAAGATCTGTTCATCTTCAGCATTCATTTAGACAAGAGGATAGAAGGGGAACTCATCAAATTTGCACACAAGACCAGACTGATAGGAATACCAACACTCCAGAGGATAAGCTCAAGATATAGAAGGATCGACAGATTAGGCCCCATCTAACAAAAGGAAATCAACAGTAAGAAATGTAAGGTTCTACATTTAGGAAACAAAAACCAAATGTACTGGCATAGAATAGCGATACCTGGCTGAACAGCAGTAAG
>NW_020771106.1:487-15772 GCF_900518735.1 Pseudonaja textilis | reverse complement strand
ACTGTAATAATGTACCTGTCTTGTTTGAAATCTCCCCTTCTGGGCAGGGAACACAATCATAGCAACAAAACTTCTCTCCTTCCTTCTTTTCCTTTTGATTTCCAGGATGGCACTGTTCATTACATTCTGAAAGAGGCCAGGCCTAATATAAATAGAAAATGAACTGGGATAAGAAAAAGTGCACCCCATATGCCTCTGTAAACTCACCTACCCCCAATATTTGAGTAAGACATAATAATGTGTCAGGAGACTTCCAATGGTGCTTCCATCGGAGATGGACCAAAGACCAAGATTGTGCACAGCTTCTACCCTGTTGGAGGGTCTCAAACGAGACCAGATCCACCTCAGAAGGGTGGGAAAAGAGAAGGAAACCACCAGCCAGGTTGAGGGGAGCCACATCTCCCCTCCCTGGCTTGGTATACTCTCCTTGAATACAGGAGGTAGTGGCAGACTTTAATGGCTGCCCTGAAGACAGGAAGATACCTGGGACCTAAGTGAGTGCTGGAGCAGTGAAGTGGTGAGTAACATGTGACCAGGCGAAATACCTTGTTTTTTGCAAAATAACCCCGAGAAACAGAAGGAAAGAGCTCTTGTTGAAAATCGTGGCAGCGGCGAATAGAAAGTAAGAGGAAATTATAAGGTAAACAAAATTAGATTATAAAAGGACTATAACGGAACCAGAGCCTAATTTTGGAATAAGGTACAGAAATTGGCATTAATCAGGCATTGGCTAGAATGCTAGACTTATTGGAATTGTTTATATATAGATATAATAGCTAATGATTGAAAATTAGGGGAATAAATATAAGCAAATAGGAAAAAAATAAAAGAACTTTAAAAAGTGGAAAGTGACACAAGAGTGCCACCCAATGGTATAATGTACCTTTTTCCTATGATTATATGGAAAACTACTGATCTTGCAAATGTGTTAATGGGAAATGAAATGAAATAAAAGAGTATAATATAACAATAGAGGACAAAGTCTTGGACAATGAGGAAGAGGAGGATTTGGTTCTGAGGTTTGAGCCTGCTTTGTTAGAGGACAAAGATTTAGAGTTGCCTTCCTCCTCAGGACTTTCCTTTTCGGCAAGACCTTCCTCCCTGATTGTGCCTCAGGTGTCGGCAGATAACCAGGAGAGCATATCAGAGCCTCTGACTGAGGATCAAGCTGAGGAATGCTGGCTTGATGCGAGGCAATGGTGCAAGCAAAAGTCTGAGCTGCAATGTAGAAAGAAAGGAGGAATCAGAGACTGAGATGAGGGACTGACACGCCCCACAGGGAATAAAAGTGGGAGTGTTCGCTCTGGGAACTTGTTCGGGACAACGTGTTACTTAGTGAGAGAAGCTTCGGAATATCCTGTGTGCCAAGACAGCTTGTGATTTATGTTCCTGCTTTAATGTCAGACTTGGCAGACAGCTTGTGTGAGACTGCCAAGAACTTTATCAGCTCAAGGAATTTAACCCTGTAATTACCGGACTTGCTTGCTTGTTTGTGTTTAGTTGGAAATTTGGACTAATCAACTTGTTGGCACAGGTGAGACATAACAATTTTGTCCCAAACCTTAACAAAAACCATCTTTTGACCAAGATGGATCAGCAGCAGCAGCAGCAGCTTAACCAGCTGCAGAACAATAACCAAGTTTTGCAGCAGCAAGTAACTCAGCTGATTAATCAACACACTCTGCTGCAGGCACGTACTACTACTCCTGCCCCTCCCCATAAGGAAATGCCCGGTAGCTGTGCCAGATAAGTTCTCTGGGCAGCCTGAAATGTTCCCGGCTTTCATGGGACAGTGCCAATTGTTTATGGCTCTGAGGCCGGAGGATTTTCCTGATGACCAGGCTCAGGTGGGTTTGTAATAAGCCTTCTTTCGGGCTCAGCTGCCAGGTGGGCCACTCCTTTATTAGTGCAAGACAGTCCATTGCTAATGGACTATCAGGGGTTTTGGCATCACCTACGATTAATGTATGAGGACCCCATACGGGCTCAGACAGCAGCCAGACGCCTGAAAGAAGTTCACCAGGGGAAATGCCCCTTGCAGGAGTTCATTTCAGAATTTCAACTGCTCTGTTTGGACTCGGCTTGGAACGAAGCGGCTTTGATGGACACTTTTCAGGATGGCCAGTCGGAGGTTTTACAGGACAAATTGGTTCACGTGGAGCCGGCCCTGACCCTCGATGCTCTGGTGGTGCAATGTTTATGCATTTACACCCGACTTCAACGGCGCAAGACTCGATGCCCCGTTCTGGAGCAGCCATCCACCTCAATGCCACAGCACCCTGTACAACCAGCGCCCCAGGTCTCCCACAGTGCTGTGGCCATGGCCAAGGAGCTGATGGAGTTGGGTGCGGTTTGACCTCATTTGACGGCCCACAAACGCACATGGAGACTCCAGGGAGGCTTATGCCTGTATTGTGGGGGCCTGGACACTTTGCAAATTCCTGTTCTGTCAAACGACGGGGGACACGCAAGCCTGTGCCGGAATCTCGGCCTAAACAGTAAGAGAAACAAGGCCGGCCTGACCTTGGGGAAACCCTAGGCCAGACACGTATCAACCACCCACCCACAGGAGCGGGGGTGGACTCTGGACCCCCTCGACTTTGACTTCTAGACACTTGGGTTTTCTTGCCATCCTGGTGGGAGGGGATTGTAAAAGTCTGACTCACAGATGAACACTATACAGAAACCTGATGATGGCAGAGGAGATTCTGCCGAAACATTGCTACAACTTTAAAAGCACAACTACAATGACATGGGAAAATATCCGAACAAAGCTGAATACCATATATACATATACATATACATATAGTCCAACACATGAAAGGTCATAGCATCGACTTCAATGGCACCAAAACCCTAGCCACTATAGAAAACCCCAGCTACAGAATTATCAGAGAAGCCATAGAGATTGAAAAAAGACCTGAAAGCATGAATAGAAGAGATGATTCCACAAGACTGTCAATCATTTGGAAGCCTGCACTCACAAGCAAAACAATCTCCACACAACAAACCAGACAAACACCTGGGCACAAACAGACTCCCCCTGATGCCTCAAGCTCAAACACACCCCAACCAGGCACCCAGATGAAACCTAGCTTCCTAACAAATGATAGCCGTTTACTCAGAGCCAAGCTGCACTAAAGGCCTCCAATACAGGAAACACAATGTTGCCAGCCAATCAAGATACAAAAAGAGCCAAAAAACAGACAGAAGATATTAGAAACACCAATCAAGCAGAACACAGCAAACTCCAAGACCAATAAACACAGACCAAGACTCCCAACCAATCAGGATGAAGAAAAAACCATTCTGGCACAGCAGTAGGCTAGCACCAAATTTAAAACAGAAATGGCTATGAAAGTCTGACTCACAGACAAATGCTATACAGAAGCCTGATGATGGCAGAAGAGATTCTGCCGAAATGTTGCTACAACTTTAAGAGCACAACTATAATGATGTGGGAAAATACCCGAACAAAGCTGAATACCATACATACACACATACACACATACATATATGGATCTTTGGTTTTATATCTATCTATCTATCTATCTATCTATCTATCTATCTATCTATCTATCTATCTATCTATCATCTATCTATCTATCTATCTATCTATCTATCTTTGGTTATTTGGGTTTTCTCCCTCGTAACATTGGCAGTATCTAGGCAACGTTTTGATGAAGTCTCATTCATCATCTTCAGGCTTGTGTCTTCAGCTCTGTGCTTCTCAGATGATGTGAGCTTGCAGCTGCTTCTTCCTTTTAACTGCTAGTGGGGGTGTGACTTGATTGGGTGGGGGCTTGGCTGTGTTCTGATTGGGTGGGGGTGTGTTCTCATTGCTTGGGGTTTGGCTGTGTTGTGATTGGTTGGGGGGTTGGCCGTGTTCTGATTGGCTGGAGGTGTGTTCTGTTCAGGTGGGGGCTTGGTTGTGTTCAGGTTAGTCTTAGTTGCTGGGGGATATGAGCTGGTGAGCTGTGATCCTGCTGTTTGGCTTCGAGTTCGTGGTCGTGCTGCATCATGGCTGGTGTCAGTTTGCTTCATGTATGGCTCGGAGGGGTTTGAAGTGGGTAGTGATGCAGCTGCAGTGCGGCTTCTGGTCCATGGTTGTGTCTCATCTTCTGTGTGGGTGTGAGTCTGCTTTCTGTGTGGACGTGTGATGGTGGCATCTTGTGTGGCCCTCATGGGTGTGGGTCTGGTGTCATTCTTCATGTTAGGTACTGGTCTGTTCATGAGGGCAGGTTTCCAAATGGCTGGTAGGCAGGAGGTGTCATCTCGTTTATTCATGCTGTGTGGGCATTTTTCTGTCTCTATGGCTTCTCTGATTATTCTGCCGTTGAAGTGTTCAGTTTTGGCTATAGTTCTGGTATTTTGAAAGTCAATCTCATGTCCTGTGGCTTTGAGGTGTTGGACCAGGGAAGAGGTCGGTTCTTCTTTTTTGATTGAGTTCTTATGTTCTTCAATGCATGCACTTATTCTTCTGTTAGTTTGTCCAATGTATGTGGTGGGGCAGGCAGTGCAAGGGATTTCGTATGCTCCTTGGTTTTCTAATTTGATTTTGTCTTTGGGGTTTCTTAGGATGGTGGATATTTTTCTGTTTGTGCAGAATGCTGTTTTAATGTTGTGTTTTTGGAGGATCTTGCTGATTTTGTCTGTAGTGCCTTTTATATATGGGAGGAGGGCTTTGCTGTTTTCTTGTTCTCTGTCTTAGATTTTGGTTGGGGTTTCTTTTTGGATTAGGTGGGTAATCTTCTTTCTTTGGAATCCATTGGCTGTTAGTACGTTGGTGAGAGTGTGTAGTTCGGTGTTTTGGTGTTGTTCGTCGGCTAAGCATTTTGTTCTGGAGATGAGTGTCTCAGCTACGGAATTGATCTGTGCTGGGTGGTGGTGTGAGAGTGCATGTAGATAGTGGTTTGTATGTGTTTTCTTCTGGTAGATGGTGTGTCCTAGGGAGCCATTGGATTTTTTGTATACCAAGACATCTAGGAAGGGAAGTTGATTGTTGGCTTCTGTTTCCATGGTGAATTGTATTTTGGGGTGTAGGCTGTTGAGGTGTGTGAGGAAGTTGTTCAGTTTTTCTTTCCCATGTGGCCAGATGATGAAGGTGTCATCTACGTATCTGAGCCAGAGTTTGGGTTTGTGGTCGTATTTTTCTAGAGCTTGTGTTTCAAAGTGTTCCATGTAGAGGTTTGCGATGACAGGTGAGAGGAGTGATCCCATGGGTGCTCCTTCTATTTGTTTGTATTTTTGTCCATTGTAGGTGAAGTATGTATTGGATAGGCAGTGGTTGGTCAGATCTAGGATGTGCTTAGGGGGGTTGTATTTGTTTTGGATGGCTGTCAAGGCTTCTTTTATTGGCACTTGGGTGAAGAGGGATATGACATCGAAGCTCACTAGTAGGTTGCTGGGTTGTAAGTTTTGTTTCTTTATGATCTTGATGAACTGGAATGAATTTCTTACGTGTGAGTTGATGGATTCTGCATAGGGCTGTAGTTGTTTGGTGAGAAATTTGGCTAGGTTTTGTAGAGGTGAGCCTATGGAGCGGACTATTGGTCTGAGTGGGGTTCCTTCTTTGTATATCTTGGGGAGACCATAAAGCTTAGGGCATTGATTATTTCTCTCTAGGTATGATTCTTTGCTGGATTTCTTCACTGATGGGGGAGGCTTTTATTTTGGATCTGGTGGTTTTTCTAGGTAGGTGGTGGGGTCTGTCTTTAGGGGTTTGTATGTGGGGTCTTGGAGTAGGTTGGTTAACTTAGTTTGGTAGTCAGATGTGTTCATAACCACTCTCGCGTTGCCCTTGTGTGCTGGTAGGATTATTATGCTGGTGTCTTCTTTCAGGTTAAGTAGTGCAGTTTGTTCTTCTTTGGATAAATTGCTTTTGGGTGGTTTGCTAGTGCAGAGGATGTTGGTGATTTTGAGTCTGATTCTGTTAGCATCATCATGGTTTTGGTCAGGCTGGTTTCAACTCCACAATATGATGGTTTCTGTGGGGATGTGTTTGGGAGCGACAGCAAAGTTGAATCCTTTTGAAAGGACCTTGGTTTTGGCTTCGGTGAGGATCTTGTCTGAGATGTTGTGCACTGTTTGTTTCATGTGTAGCCACATGTCACAACAATAGAACTTAGAAGGTCACCACACAGCTCATTACCCAGGTCGTTACAATGCAGGAGTCTGATAGACACACAGCCAATAACTCAGCCACACATGTTCTTACAAAAAGGCCAACCAATCTGCAAACATCAACTCCATCAACCAATCAATCAATGACAACACAGCCAACCCTCCCACCAGTATTTATAGAGAGATGGCAGCTTCAATCACACTTTGCTTGCACAAGCACAAAGCCGAAAGCACCAGCCTGAAGATGGCAAGTGGGACCTCGTCAAACACCTGCAAGATATTCTCAATCTTACACAGGAAAAGACCCAAACACACCAAGACCTTCCCATGTCATTATAGTTGTGCTTTTAAAGTTGTAGCAATGTTTCTGCAGGATCTCATCTGCCATCATCAGGCTCGTGTAGTCGCTTGCATAATATTTGGCATTTTCATTTTAATCAAGACCCAAACGTTCTTTAGAGAAAATCCCGCACTGGATTGGGGAATACAGGGGGAATCAGGATTAGCTGGAACATGGTTTAAGTGACTCAATGGCAACCTTTGGATATCTCTGTTAAGCTTTGATAGTAGATACAACATAGCACTAACAATAGCACTTAGACTTATATACTGCTTCACAGTTGCTGTGCAACTTAGAGAGTTGCTGCTCTCTAAGCAGTTTATAGAGTCCCCAACAATTTGGGTTTTTATTTTACCAATCTCAGAAGGATGGAAGGCTGAATCAACCTTAAACCAGTCAGGATCGAACTCCTGGCTATGGGCAGAATTTGCCTGCAATACTGCATTCTAACCACTATGCCACCATGATACTCGTATATGATATAGTGCAATAGTATTATGTAGTATTCATAAAAAATTATTATGAACCAGATGGAGAAAGGGGAGTCCTTTAAGAACCCAGAGAGCCACACCTGATTGAAGGCACTGTGCCACAAAATCATATTCTCATTAATTCTAAATTCTTTTCCACTGGCTGCATCTGGATCTATCCATCCAACTTTCACTCTTCCAAAGGACCTGTTTGGAAAAATGACCATGTTCACAATGTCAAATCCACCTCTTATTTCCTTTCGGTCATTAAAGGACACCATATCATTTGCTGAATTGTTGAAAGAAATCCTTTGAAGATATGGGTGGAGCTGATTGAGAAACCAAGAGAAAGAAAGCATATATTATTTAGAAAGAGGAAAAGAAAAGAACTTAACAATGAAGTTAAGTTTTCATTATTTTTAACAAAGTAATACAGTTGGAAGGAAGTGTGGAGGTCTTCTAGTCCAACATCTGTTCAAGCAGGAGATCCTATAACATTCCAGACAAATGACCATATAGTCTCTTTTTAAAAGCCTCCAATGATGGAGTGCCCACAATTTCTGGAGGCAAGCCATTCTAGTGATTAATGGTTCTTACTGTCAGGAAATTTCTTCTTAATTCTAGGACACTTCTCTTCTTGATTACTTTCCATCCATTGTTTCTTTCTTGCCTTCTGGTGCTTTGGAGAATAGGTGGACCCTCCCTCTTCTTTGTGACATCCCCTCAGATATTGGAATACTGCTATCATGTCAACAGTGGTCCTTCTGTTTACTAGACTAGACTTACCAAATTCTTGCAACCGTTCTTCATCTATTTTACTCTCTAGCCCCCTAATCTTGGTTGCTCTTCTCTGCACTCTTTCCAGAATTTGTTTTAAGTTATGGTGACACTAATTCCAATGGTTAAGTTCCATCAAGAAATATTAGGACCTCAGAAACTCAAATTAGTTTCAGGATAAGATTTTTTTTTTACCCACCCTTTCAGCTCTTGCCCATAATGATTAAAAAAAACCTAACTATTATTTAAGAGTTTCAGGGTTTTTTTTCAAATAAGCAGAATCAAATATAGAATGGTTGTAGATGTTCTTCTGGGTAATAACAAATTGGCAGTTTGTTACATTTTCCATAGCTAAGCCACTAGGATCCTGATTTCACTATCATCTTTTTCAACTCTCAGAGATAGCCTGATATAGAAAATATACTCATTGTTTGATCTTGCAGAATATTTTTAAGACACCAAATCTGTGAAATTATATAGATTCATCAAGTACCCATGGAAAGGACATTTATGACTAATGTGTTTTCCCCAAAATAAGACCCCGTCTTATACTTTTTGGCCACCAAAAAAGGTACTGGGCCTTATCAGGGGGGAATGTCAGCCACTGACTCATCTCACTTGCACATGTAGCCGGGGGTGGATTCAATTTTTTTTAATAACTGGTTCTGTGGGTGTGGCTAGGTGGATATGGCTAGGTGAGTGTGGCTAGGTGACATGGCTAGGTGGGCATGGCCATGTAACTGGGTAGTCATGGCTTTTTCTCCTTCTTTTTGCAGCACCCTCTCTGTTTTTTTGGGCCTTCTGAGTCTCAAGGAAGCCTCCTGAGGGCTTTTTTTGCTTACAGAAAGCTTCCCTGGGGCTCAGGAAGAAAAAAACAAAGCACAGTGAGGGGAGCACTGTACCCCCCTCCATTTTTTGTCTTCCTGGGCCTCAGGGAAGCCTCCTGGGCAAAGCAGTAAAACAGCGAGGGGAATCCCAGCACAACTGATCGTAAGAACAGCTGATCATTGGGAGGAATAAAAAAAGAAATACCTTAAGGAGTGATGGCAGGGAAGAATGCAGCCAGCTATGTTGGGCATGTGTGTGATTTTGTTCATGAGGGATAAGAACTGACTAGGTGGGGAGAGGCAGGCAGAGAGGGGAGGGGCCAGTGAGGAGCACAATTGGCCGGTTCTCTGAACTGTGCAGAATCATTACAACTGGTTCTATAGATCCGATCTGAACCAGTAGAATCCCACCCCTGCACATAGCTCCCAGCCTCTTTTTCACTATCAGAGGCTTTCAGGAATTTCTTCATCCAGCAAGTCCAGCAAGGCTTTCCTCAAGGCCTTTCTAGCTGATAACAGAGTTCCGGATCAATCCAGAGCTCTGTTATCAGAGCTATAGCTATAGAAGCCTTTGGGAAAGCATTGCTGGCTGCAAAAAAATGGCTGAGATGTGTGAGGCCTGGCTGCAATGTAGCAGGGCAGTTCCACCTCCCAATTCCCTCTAGCTTAATTTCCCCCTGTGCACCCTGGAGTGGACAGAGGTCTTAATTAGGGCTTATTTTGGGGGTAGGGCTTATATTGGGTGCACATGTAAAAATCAAGCTAGGGCTTACTTTCTGAGTAGGTTGTATTTTGGGGAAAACATGGGATTCATAAATGTTCAGCTAGAGATAAAGTTCAGGAAAAATTCAGTCATTGAAACAAAAATAATCCTGTTTTGAGTACCATTACCAGCCATGGTTGAAGTTCTACATGTTCAACAGACCTCTTGATAGATCTCTGGAAGGACTGAGATGAGAACATGGCATGCAAAGCATACACTGTTGTATAAACACCATTATAGATACTGTAGCTATGTCCAATGGTATGCATTTCAAACAGGTGTACAGGCAGATCTTCCAAAGTTTCTTTCCCACTACACATTTCATCATGGTTTAGTGACATATCAGGATTTGGGAGAAAACAGTCAAATGCTTGCTCCCAAAAGTCCTTAAAGAAACCATCTTCTTGGGCCCAGGAAGGTTCTACCATCTGGAGAAAAGTTTTGAATCCCTGAAGTTCTCTTGAGTGAACCATAAAAGAAATGGCTCCTTGGAATAAATCAAGATCCCAACCTCTCTGAAGGCCGGGCAGTATGAAATTAATCCCACTTGTCATGATCCAGACCTTTCTGAATGAGTCTTTTTCTTTATTTGCAGGGTCTTGCACAAATACAATGGCTCTCAGCCGTGCTATTGTCACTGATTCTCCATAAACTATAAATGTGTTGGCCTTATGATCAGTTAATGGAATGTGGATATGTGATGCTTTATCAATAATTGGTTCCAAGTTATCCAAACTAACTTCATGCGGGATTCGTTCTGTGTAAGCTGTACATATTCCATTCTGGGAAAGCAATAATTCCATGGCCTGCAAGAATTTCTCTCCATTGCTATTATCAAGGGCCATGAGCCCTATCCATGTCCACCCAAAATACTGGAGCAAATGGATGATTCCAGAGTATTGGTGAGCTTCATTTGGGACCATGGAATAAAATGAAGGCACTTGGGTGTAATAAATCTTCTGAGGGACCAATGATCCGTAAGTGAGCTAAAACAGAATGTAACAGGGGAAAAACAATAAGCTAAAACAGTGGTATAATATTTATCTCTATGCTATAGAGATAATTTTTAAGCATTTGTTCATGTACAGAGAACTAAAACGAATAAGTTTTTTGGAGAATATTTTAAAGGCATTAGAGCATAATGCAGCATAGTCCAAACCACTTGGAGGCAGGACAAGAAGCAATATATGGAACCTAATCAAAGAGATAACCAACTTAGAACTAAGGAGAAATTTCCTGATAGTTAAAACAATTAATCCATGGAATGGCTTGCCTCCAAAGCTGTGGGTGCTCCAACCCTGGAGGTTTTTAAGAAGAGATTGGACAACCATTTGTCCAGAATGGTATAGAGTCTCCTGCTTGAGCAGCGAGTTGGACTAGAAAACCTCCAAGGTCCCTTCCAACTCTGTTATTCTCTTATTCAGTTTCAATTGTTTTTATTTTTAGTCCAGCCCTTTCCTTCTATTGCTTTTTGCCTATTGCAAGCAAAATCCTACCTGTGGTAACTTGTAGAGATCCAGAATGTCTGCCATATGGAAAGAAGTATCAGAACCAAGTCCTCCAATGATGGCTATCAGATTCCTTAGCCGGGCACATTTGTAGTTGGGAAGAAATCTAGTTGATTTGAAGAGCAGGTCTAGGGTGCTTCGATAAGTCATCTTTGCATCATAGTAGCTGTCGTAGATATGGAATCCAAGGGTAACATTAGGCAAGATCTCGGCATTCTCATTGATCTCCTTCACAGCAAAAGCCAGGGCAAGGGCATGTTGGTGGAATTTTGTGACTACACTGCAAATAAAGATTCAACTTTTTTCATTAAATCAGAGAGAACAAATGCATTCATCATTCACAAAGTCACTGTCCAAAGTCAATAACACCTTGACTGCAATGATACTCTCTCTTTTTCCCATGACATGCCACTTCTCAAATCACCCCCCTAAATATTGATGATGAACTATTGTGTCTGGATTAGAAAGACAGCTACATGAACTGAGTAGAAATTTGATTATTTATTTATTTTAAAAGAAAAAGTTGCATCTTTTGAATTTGTGGTCAAAATTCCAGGCATTTCTTAAGTCAATTGGAACTTAGAACATATAGTGGAGAATGGAACAATATTCAGTTTCTTATCATTTTATGGACTTTTATCTAATTTCATTTCTATCTTTCTAACTTTTTATCTATCTATCTAATAAATGGCTGACATATGGGGTTAGACAGAGAGAGAGATATGAGGAGTTCTTGGTGCTCTCTGAGTTTGCTTGTTTTCTTGCAGACATTCATGACACAAACTAGATAAGATCACCAATGCTAGAAGGGACAGAGGTTTGAGTAAACTTCTAGCACTGATGATGTTCCCTAGTTGGGTTGTGAAATGTTTATTAACAACATATATACCATTATCTGTTTTAAAAAGCTTTCTCCTTTTTATTTGTTATTCATAATTAATTAATTACACATTACTACATATAATGTTGGTGTGCATAAGCGCACCAACGTGCCTACCATCCCTGTCCTATTGTTTCTTTTATTTTTCTTATATGTACCCATTTCATGTATTGATAACTATGTATATACTTATACCTATTATCCTGTAAGCGATTGACAAATCAAAATAAATAAATAAATAAAATAAATAAAATTATAAACTGTAAGAAAGGGAGAAAGATGAATCACAGAAGCCATATTTGCAGGTTTAATAGTCTCTGTGTGTTTGTATGTTGAGAGAGTTTCTAACAATTTAAAAGATTTCAAAATATATATACTTTGAAATTTATAATTTATAATTATAAAGTGTTTCTACTTTCCTCCAGTAATTAATCCGTAAGGGGTCATCAAAATGGAATAAAATGAATGACTCAAATATGTGAAGAAGCACAAAAATGCAAAGAAAAAAAATGATTTTTTTTTATTCTACGGAGAAGAGCAGATGTTGGTTAGAAAGTTCTCTTTGGGCAAAAATACATTTTGACTCTTTAATCTTTTGAATAAAATAAAAAAGGGAAAAATATAATGTAAAAATGTCACACACAAAGTTTGCAACAGACTTTATGCACTAAATAAATGGGAGGAATTACACACCAACACATATCAATACTCAACTACAGCAACAAGAAAGACTGTCTCTGATAAAAACTTGGTTTCCTTTGAAGTATTGATAGCATGTTAATCCATCATACAAGAACAGAGAAGATGCATCATATCTTGCTTTCTTTCCTCAGAAAACTGGGTCAGTATTGCAAAATGAAAACAGTGTTTAAGGGTCATTGCATACTCTGGTTAATTAATTGCTACCATGTTTAATATTCTAAAAATGAATAAAACAACCCAGTCTATCTATAATTCTCTTAAACATTCCATAACTTGTTGACAATAGAAATAGAAGTTAGAAATGTGGGGACATAAAAAGAATAAAGATTGGAGATTTGTTAAAGTAGATAAGTCAAATATTCCTGTTATTATAGTATTAATGTTATTGTGATGAATACTAATTGTAAACATTTTGATTATGATGGCCTAAAAACAATTGTACTGGGACAACACACTGTTGGATTGAAATTGAATGTTTATATGTTATATAAATAAAATAAATAAAACTTGGGGGGGGGGGAAGCATTCCATAACTTGTTCTTTCACACACACAAGCATGATTAGTTACATCGTTCTTGACAACCTGCCTAATGTCAGCCGATGCAGAGGGACGCAAAATATTTCCTTACTCTGAAAATTCAAATTGGCGCTGAGAAGGCTCATCATCAAATAACAGTTCTCTGAATCCGTAGATGATTTGAGACATGAGCCCACCGACGAGGAAGTCACCTGGCTGGTTCCATTCATGAGGAACATGAAGAACATTACTTAAATGACATTTCAGATACCCTGTTCTTCCCACTATGATCAGAACCAATCCCCAAAGCATTGAATATGTCACCATCTCATAGCAAGAGTTGTCTTTCTAGATGATTTCAACTGCCAGCTCCAGTGGTACCTGATTTTGGCCACCAAAGGGTGGACATGCAAATATATGAATACATACTGATAATATCAGAATTTCCTTTACAGATAGGTGTTAAAAGAGGAAAAGGGGGTAGTGGAATTTTATAGATCAAATCCTATGAACGCTGCTTCCTGCTGGCTCCTGCTCTCACTGTCACACAGCCCAGCCCCAATAGACAAGTTCAGATTTATTTCTTATTTTCTACTGAGAGGTTGGTGAAGAATTGGCTGGATGACCAATAGTGACTTGGTGAACTCCAGGGAGATAATTACTTCTTCAGTATTTGAATACTGAACAGCAATTTTGATAACAAATATGTAGTAGCTGATTGCAAGTCTTCTGCTACATGGGGCAGAAGAATAATATCATTCCCCAAGAGAACAAAGTAAAATAACTTTGAGTAAGCCACACAAGAAGAAATTCTGTTCCATCAAATGAATAGAGATCCAATCTTTTTTGTTAAATCATCACCACCTGAAACTATAGTTTGTGCATATGACTATTATAAAAGTATTTTATAAATTCAGATGTTTGGAAAATGACTCATATTTATGATGGTTACCGTGTCTGGGGTCATCTGATCAACTTTTGTGACCTTCTGACAAGAAAAGTCAATGGAGAAGCCACATTCACTTTGCAACCTTGTTACTAACTTAACAACTGCAGTGATTCACTTAACTACTGTGGCAAGACAAGTCTAAAATGATCCTTGGAATGTGGCCTTAAATTGTTGAGTAACTAATGCAAAGTTGATCTGTGTTGTCATAATCCACACCTTTCCACCACATGCCTTTTCATCACAGCTCTCATTTTCTTCTGAGGGTATTAAGGCCCTCAGCCACACCATGGCTGAGGTGTCTCCCAAAACAACCAAACTACTTGCTCTGCTCTCTGTAAAATGGAGATGACTCTTGCAATCAACTTACTGATTTCCTCTCAGAGGCAATATTCAGTAGGTTCTGACCAGTTCTGGAGAACTGGTAGCAGAAATTTTGAGTAGTTTGGAGAACTGGCAAATGGAGACCTCTGACTGGAGATTTTACAGTATCCTTCCCCTGCCAGCGCACCAAGCCACACCCACAGAACCGGTAGTAAAAAAAATTGAATCCCACCACTGTTTTCTCCCAACAATTCACAAGTTTTTGTCTTGCTGTGGTATTCTTTGCGTGAAAGCTGAACAGATCCTATTCTGAGACAGTAAGTCTTCCAGGAAGAGCAGAAAATGTTCTGAACTATCAGTGTCATCAGCAAAGAGGCCAACCCAAGTCCATCCAAATTTCCTAAGTAGAAAAATAATTCCTTGGACCTGGTAGTCGTCATTTAGGGTCATGTGGTAGAAACAGGTTTTCCCTTGAGTGGCAAAGGATCAATATACCAACTAAGAGAATAGGATATAATTATTTATTGGCCAAGAGTGATTGGACACACAAAGAATTTGTCTCAGTGCATATGCTCTCAATGTACATAAAAGAAAAGATACATTCGTCAAGAGTCAAAAATCATAGGATACAATGATACAAGGATACTTAATAATAGTCATAGGCTACAGTAAGCAATCAAATCATAATAGGAAACGGTCAATGAAAATCATTAGGATACAAGCAATAAGGTTACAGTCATACAGTCATAAGTGGGAGGAGATGGGTGAAAAGAAAAATGGGAGGATTGATAGAAAAGGAGATGTTTCAGGAATGGATTAAAAGTAGGCTCTGCATGTCTGTGTGAGAGTGTGACCTTAATATTTGCAATATAAGCTCCTTTGTGAAGTCACATATTTATATCTTGGGAATCTCTGCTCTTTGGCAGGGCATGATTAGAAAATACTGGACAAAAATACATATACGGTTGGAAACGATGATTAAGCAACACATAGATTTGAAACCAGAAATATTTTTGTTGGGTATAATGCTAGAATGATATGATAAAGGGACTATGTATCTGATTTTGCATGTACTGACAGCTGCAAGGATTGTATTTGCACAATATTG
>NW_020771105.1:0-15780 GCF_900518735.1 Pseudonaja textilis | reverse complement strand
TATTATTATTATTATTATTATTATTATTATTATTATTATTATTATTAATCACAGTCTGGGATTGGAAAAAAGCTTAACAGTTCAAGTCCTAATTGAGAACCTAAGAACTGTTAGGGTAACATTTGAGTATATAGGCAGTTCTGAGTAAGGTGGTTGTTGTTATTATTATTATTACCTATTCACAACCATGTTTTTTCCTTTTCAGAATGTTCACCCAATAAGACATATTTTGATTGCAACAAATTCGACTCTTGGTCTTCCCAAACGCCAGTACAAGTTAGCTGTCAAACGCTGGGTACTGATCACGTATGTCTTTCTTCCATTCTGGCTTTTTTTTTTACACCCGTATGCCAAAAGTGATGTAATTTTGATAGTGATTTCTGCTGCGAAGCTATTATCTTTAGTGAATTCCACTAAGACAATGGTCTTCAAACTTGGTAAGTTTAAGACTTGTGGACTTCAACTCCCAGAATTCCTGAGCTAACATGACTGGAGGTCATAATTGAAGTCCACAAGTCTTAAAGCTGTCAGGTTAGAAGATCCCTGCACTAAAAGAATATGGAGATGAACCAAGCCACTGCTTAAAGTGCCAACGTAAAATCACTGGCCATTTCATATTTAAAAGCAAGAGGCCTACCAACATATATAGAATTCTTCCATTTTTTTAGAGGGGATAAATATGCCCCAGTAGAAATGAGAAAGCAATTTCTTCCCAAGCATATTTCAAGTAGTTGAAAGATTCTGAGACACAACTCCATATCTAATTTTAGCCCATACTGATTCCAAGTTGGCGATGCACTTTAAATAGTGCACTTGGGTGTGATTTGTCTTTCCAATATATATATATGAACAAAAATGAAAATTTTGATTGGCTAGATCATATTAAGGTTGCTATGAAATAATCATGTGGGTATTATCCTTGTTTCCCATAGTTCCAGACTGAGTGTATCTCAGGATGCATTTGCCCTGAGGGCTTGATTGATGATGGCCGAGGGGGATGTGTAGCAGAAGATGACTGCCCTTGTATTCATAACCAGGTGTTTTATTCCAATGGAGAAAAAATAAAAGTTGGCTGCAACACATGGTAGGATATGCTATGTACAAAATAGAAATAGAAGATGAGAGTCGTTTCTTATTTCACATCATTAATAGTTTGATCTGTACCTTTAAAGCATTACATTGAGAGATATAGCTGGTCTTACTCCTTCCCTCCCTCCCCGCACCTCTCTCTCTTTGATATTCTCTAGTACCTGCCAAAAAGGAAGCTGGAAATGCACCAACATAGTGTGTTATGGGACATGTACCATTTATGGCAGTGGCCATTTCATCACCTTTGATGGAAAATTCTATGACTTTGATGGTCACTGTGAGTACGTGGCTTCTCAGGTAATATTCGGTTACTGGTACCAAGTTTTGTAGTAACCCAAATTATACATTTGAAATGACTGTCAATTTCATTTCATGGAATCTTCTTACCCAGCAATAATTGCATTAAGATTTTTTTTGCACATAATTATTTTACCAAACTTCAAAAAGTCTGACTTGTATTGAATTCCATGATACTGAATTAAAACATTAACAACGTAACAACTCTTTGGATGGTTTTTGAAATTTATTTCATTCAATGTTGATAATATCTTTACTGGTAATAGGTATTCTTGCTCAAGGCACTTTCAAACAAAAAAAGACTTCTCACCTTTTAAAACAGGAATTCCTGATGGGTAAGATATGCTGGCCTAGTTTATCTATGTCCTGCCAAATCTTGATCCTAACAGGGTACCTTCTTTAAGTTAGTATCTGTTTGACTTCCCATATGGATGCCATTACATTTAAGTGAAACTAAATTGCAACTAAAACAAGTCTTACCATAATCTATTCTGTTGTTTCAACTGACTCACAAAATATTTTGGACATCTGGAACTGTAGTGTTGGTGTTTTAAAAGCTGGAAGAGTTCCTTTGCAATGACTCTTTGGGGTTTGTATTTTACAAGCTCCATGTTTGTTGATTTTATCTCCTGACCATTTCAAATATTGTACCAATAATAAAGTGTTTCCTGGGTTACAATTCTTCGAATGAACCTTATCTGAATGGTTTATCAATTACTTTGCCTCATTGTGCCTGTGACTATAACCACATTATGACATTAAATGACCAAATAATTTTCAGCCAAATAAAACATGCTATTTTTAAAGACTAGCTTGTTAAATGCTTTTTTTGGGTGGGTAGGGGAAGTTGGTTAGTAAATGGTTTGAGACATGAATGTTCTCATAAACAAAAAGGAATGATTAACTGCACATTGTCCAGAATCGGTCTGTGAGTAAAATGTGAAACCTTATTTTATTTGATTTTGCTTAATCTTAACCCTCTTTTGTGTTTGTCCCACTATGCCCACTAGGATTACTGTGGTAACCAGCAAGGAACATTTAGTGTGATCACAGAGAACGTCCCCTGTGGAACAACAGGAGTTACCTGCTCCAAGGCCATTAAATTGTTTCTGGGGGTATGTATCGAGGACAGAAACGAATATGCCTGAGAAAGGTTGTTTGAAAGCAACCTTTCCTACCCAAAGAAACCAAAAAACGCTTTGAAGTCTTGAACAAATTGGACTCCACTCTACTTTTTCAAGACTGACATTAAGTAACATGGCATACGCAATTTAAATTTGCTAGACTGACAACTCAGTTGAAAGTTGAGGATTGGTCGTGTTATGCTATTAACAACAAAGCGTTAACAACAAATTTAAATTTATTTATTTTATTCTGCCTTTATTATTATTTTTTATAATCAATAAGCTTTTGCCTTCCTATACAGGAAGGGTTATTCTGATGACTGCTTTATAGAGAATGGACTTCTCTTTTTGATTCTACCTCACCCATGGGCTGAAACGGGTTGCATTCCAAAAAGTGTAAACCTAAACAAAAAACATAATAAATGTGTTAATCCACTCTTCTTTGAGTGGACTGAGTAGGAGGGGCTATTTAAAATTCCATCTTCTGTTTTCATCACATAGTCTCCATGGTATTTCTTCCTTTTAGACCACAGAGCTGAAGCTGCAAGAAAAGCACATCGAAAAAATTGAGTGGAGTAAAAACAGCTCTATAACATATTGGATTCGTGGAACAGTTGGGTTGTACACAGTAATTGAAGCCAGCAATGGAGTGATGCTCATCTGGGATAAGAAGACAACTATTTTCATCAAACTCATGCCCTACCATAAAGTCAGTGCTTCTAGAACGCTTTCCACATAACATTTTTATGTTACTAATGTGGATGAGTATATTAAAAATATTTTGTTACAGTATTTATGTCTTAATACATGCTATATATCTCTATGTATATTATGAATTTGCACTATTATTTCTTGATAAATGTAGATTAATGCAATATGCACAACAAGTTATTGAACCCATCGGGGAGGAGTCACTGAATAATGTTTAAATAGGATTTAAATATATAGAATAAATGGGAGGAAGAGACAAATATTTTCCTCTCCAGTTTAGCTAAGCCTTGGGAAAATAGTGCAAACCTTTTACTGGATCCAGCCCAGGGCAAACATGTAAAATGCTTAATGCAGATTTACTTAAAGCTTTTCATTTATTTATTTACAGTAAACTTCTTTTTCCATGCTGGTGATACATACCCGTTTGTAGTTATTTTAGTGTGTGTGGTATGAAGATATTGCTGTTTACTTGGTAATGATTATTTTAAATAACTAAAATGACAGTGGAATACAGTGAATTTTTGAAATTGAATCTGGTTTAATTTCAAAAGTAAACAGACCAATTCTTTTCCTCTTCACACACTTATGTTTGCTTTCTTCTTCTTATATATGGAAAGTTCTGTACACAAAACTGTCATTTGGAATAGTGCATGCAAAGGAAGGAGCAGACTATCCCAGTTTTCTTACATACTAACTTTTTTCCCATCCTCTGGAACCCTAGACGCAATACAGGTAATTCTTAACTTAGGGCCACAATTGAACTCAAAATTTCCATTGCTATACAAGACAGTTGTTAAATGTTTTGCTTCATTTTACAACCTTTCTTGCCACAGTTGTTAAGTGAATGACTGGAATTCACTTAACTAAATTAAATTAGTAACATGGTCTCAAAGTGAATCTGGCTTCCCCATTGACTTTGCTTGTCAGCAGGTTACAAAAGGCGATCATCCCATAACCCTGAAACACTGCAACCATCATAAATACATATCAGTTGCCAAGCATCCAAATTTTGATCCCATGATCTTGGGGATGCTGCCATCGTTGTAAATGTGTAAACCGTTGTAAATGTGAAAAACAATCACAAGTCACTTTTTTCCCATGCTGTTGTAATTTCAAATGGTCACTAAACAAATAGTTGTAAGTTGAGGACTACCCACAACGGATCATGGTAGAAATATGAACCACATCAGTAAAATTATTCAAATTTATTTTAGCTTTGACGACGTGCTTTTCTTACTTGCAGGGGAAAGTCTGTGGCTTGTGTGGTAACTTTGATAACAAAGCCAGCAATGACTTCACAACAAGGAGTATGGCTCAAGACACAGTCAGTGCCTTGACATTTGGAAATTCATGGAAAAAGGATCCCGCTTGCCCTGATGTAGAGGGAGTCATTGAGCCCTGTGAGCTGAAGCCACATCGGAAAGCGTGGGCAGAGAAAGAGTGCAGCCTTATCAAAAGTGAAGTTTTTAAAATATGTCATCACAAGGTTAGTAGTTTTGGTTTGGTTTGATTTGGTTTTGAGTTACATGGTGTTGGCAACTTTAAGATGTGTGGACTTCATCTCCCAGAATCCCTAAAGTGCTGGTCAAGGAATCCTGGGTGTTGAAGTCCATACATTGTAAAATTGCCAAAATTGAAAAACACCATATTAGGGAATGCTTTGACACAGTGTTCTTTAAAATAAAATAAACCACTGTCATAGGGGAGCCTTGGACTGTGTCTATTGGTGTTGCTGTACATCTGAACAATAGCTGCCCTGTATCAACTTTGGAAACATTAATTTATGAATCTTTTCCTTCCTGCTTCCACACTAATTTAACTATTTTTTTTAAAAAAAAGTCATTTAAATGCATATTTAAATATGTATTCTGAACATTTTCACAAGATACAAATTTAGAGATGCAACAACACTCCAGATATATATTTTCTAATGTATTGTCATTTTAAATATAGTTTTGTAATTACATTATGGTAATCATTTTTGAACGATGATATTCAGGGAAGGGAAAATTATGGTGCTTAGTTTTATTCCAATACATTAGAACAGGAATTATGGTAAAATAATTCCATCTTAGGTTCCACATAGACTGCTTTGCTTAAATACATCTGATCCAGAATGCAATGTTCAGCTATGTGAAGAAAGTGAACTTTAAGTAAAAATACAATTTCCTTTCCCTAAGAATTGAGAGAAATTAAACTTTTAAGGGCCTGAAGCACCTTGGTGTTTCCAATGTGAATGGGACGGAACCTCATTCATCCACTGCATGTAGACTTTTTTTATTTTTTTATTTTGATTTGTCAATCGCTTACAAGATAATAGGTATAAGTATATACATAGTTATGAATACATGAAATGGGTACATATAAGAAAAATAAAATAAACAATAGGACAGGGACGGTAGGCACATTGGGGTGCTTATGCACGCCCCCTACAGACCTCTTAGGAAAGGGGTGAGGTCAATAGCAGACAGTCTAAGGTTAAAGTTTTGGGGGTTTGGGGAAAAAACCACAGAGTCAGTCAAAGTATTCCAGACATTGACCACTCTGTTGCTGAAGTCGTATTTCCTGCAATCAAGTTTGGTGCTGTTAACCTTGAGTTTGTATCTATTGTGTGCTCTTGTGCTGTTATGGTTGAAGCTGAAGTATTCATTGACAGGTAAGTCATTGCAATGTATGATTTTATATACCATACTTAGATCAGACTGAAGATGGTGTAATTCAAGGTTTTCTAGGTCCAGAATTTCAAGTCTGGTGTAGGTATTCTACAACGAGTAGAGGAGTGGAGAACTCTTCTTGTGAAATATTTCTGGACTTTCTCAACTGTGCTAATATCAGATACGTAATGTGGATTTCATACTGATGACCTGTATTTGTGTATTGGTCTAGCAAATTGGTATGCTCTAATTAGTAGTGTGATATTACCAGAGAAAAAGCTATGTAGGATTAGGTTAACAACTCTTAATGCCTTTTTGGCTATTTAGTTACAGTGGGCTCTAGCACTTAGATCATTAGAGATGAGTACTCCAAGATCCTTTACAGAGCTTGGATCATCAACAAGGTCTTGATTATTCAGCCTATATTTTATTTTCTGATTTTTTTTGCCAATATGTAAGACAGAGCATTTATTTGTTGAGATTTGAAGTTGCCATTTGTTTGACCATTCTGATACATAGTCAAGATCTTTTTGAAGGGTAGCAGTATTGTCTGTGGTATTGAACAGCTTTACGTCATCAGCGAAGAGAACGCAGTTGCTCTTAATATGATCACAGAGGTCATTTATGTGAAGTATGAAGAGAGTTGGTCCTAGAACACTGCCTTGGGGGACACCACTATTGACACGTACAGAATTTGATGGGACACTCCCAATTTTGACCATTTGTTGTCTGTTTGACAGGAATGCTTCTATCCACTTATGTAGTTGTCCAGAGATACCATAAGATTTTAGTTTTAGGAGTAGTTTGTTGTGTACCACTGAATCAAAGGCTTTTCAGAAGTCTATGTAGATTGCCTCTATTGCTTTGCCCTTATCGAGTTGTGTAGTCCATATGTTTTTGCAGTGTAAGAGTTGCAGATTACAAGATAGTTTTTTTCTGACACCAAGTTGTTTATTGGAGAGTAGGTTGTTTGTCTCTAAGTGGAGGATAATGGATTGGTTAATAACTGATTCCATGACTTTACAGGTGACGCAGCATAAGGAGATAACTGGAAGATCAACTTGCTCAATCCATTTGCTGAGCTCTTCTATGTTCAGAGGAAAATGCAGTCATGCAAATATCCAAATGCTGTGATTCTGTAATTTTTCAATAGGTGAATCCACAGCCATACTACGAAGCCTGTGTACATGATGCCTGTGCCTGTGATACTGGGGGAGACTGTGAATGCTTCTGTACTGCAGTTGCTGCCTATGCACATGAATGCATCAAGGCTGATGCATGCGTCCACTGGAGAACTCCAGATATATGCCGTAAGCATTCTAGAAAAACTACTGAAGTTCCAGGATAAGCATACAATATCCAGTTATCCCAAAGGATGATGATCTAGAAAACTCTAGACTATAATCTTTCACAAGTCTAGATGTGCTTATTTAATTTAGCTAAACCTAATCTTGGTAAGGTTTATTCTCTGAATAAACCTTAGACATTTTTTGCTAAAACCCTTCAGCTTTGTGATAAGGAATCCCTGAGGCCAGATACCACCAGATGATGATCACAATAACAATAAACATTATTATCAAGTTCTCAAAATCATACATTGGAAGTTTTGCCAGAATTTGTTTTCAATGCAGCAAAAATTACCGGGAACACAAAATTGAAAATAAGCAAGTCAAGAACCTGCGGGACTTTTGGATGGCCCACAACACACTTTGTGGAAAAGAAAAAAGTCTGGTTCATTGATATTGCAATACCACGAGATGCACAAATTGAAGAGAAACAGCTAGAAAAAATAACAAAATATTGTGTTCACATTAAAGTTGAGCCACTATGAGGAAGAAATAGGAGCCCTTGGAGCAATACCCTGCCTTGATACGTGGACATTTTGAACTTTTTAGACCTGAATATATCAGAATTGCCTATATACACAGACGTTACCCTAACAGCTCTCAGGTCTTTGGTTAGGACTTGAACTGTTAAATTTTTACCACTCCCAGGCTGTGAATCGAATTGAAGTTAATAATAATATAACAACAAAAGCAAGAAAGCAAACAAGCAAACAAACAAACAAAAACCTCAAAAGGCAACATTTGATAGACCACCAGGTCATTTTCTGCTGTTAGCTTTCTATGTTTCCATGTTACTGACAAGTCAATTTATATTTAAAAAATTACATGGAACAGTCTTTGCATCATTGCCTTTAAAGCCATCATTCTGCTTCCAGTATGTATCCATGCACCTTTTATTAAAGATTCTTCCAAAAACATAGATAATGTTAGCATTAAAGACAGGCAGCGTAGGATACCTCTATATGATACCTCAGCTATATATCTATACGATATCTATCTGTAGTGTTATTCATTAGGTTCTGCGATGTCACACAGAGATACCTTACATAGGAATTGAGGGCAAAAATTTATCTCCTTCTTTTCTAATGAGCAACTTTCTTTTTAAAGCAATCTTTTGTGAATACTACAATCCTAATAAAGATATATGTGAGTGGCACTATGAGCCCTGTGGACGTGATATTTTAACTTGCAAGATCCTCAATCAAGGCAGCACCAACTTTTCAGTGTCATTCTTAGAAGGTAAAAGACCTATTAATTTTTGGTGGATTTGTTCTTCTAGGACTGTTTGTTAGTCCAATATGGAGTTGCGGGGATGCGGTTGGGTCATTCAGCTGGGTGGTCAATAAACAAACATAAAATAAAAGTCATTCAGTGAGCTGATCCACTTTGGTAGGAAAGCTATACTGCTTATTTATTTTTGGGCCAAAAATGGGTTGGTGCCACTGAGGTCCTTCCTGGTATTTGGTTTGGAGTTTAGGAAACATCCTTGTCTCTGATTAATGATTTTTAGCTTTTGCTTCATCAGAATGAAGACTGTTAAATGCCCAGGGACAAGATGTTTCTTTCTAATTGGCCTTTTTATTTCTGTGCTTAGTTTACTAGACTGCTTTTTTGAAAAAAAAAAACTGTTCCAAAGATTTAGATCTAAATTTTATCTAAAACACGACATGAGTGTTTCTTTAGCTACCAAAGTCTTGACTCTCAGTCTTTAATGAAAAGGGGATTCTCTTTTTTTTGCCCCCTTTCTAGTATATTCTTAGTGTTATTATTCCAGGGGAAATATCAGGATAAACATACATAGAAGAAGTGCAGAATTGTGTCTGTCCCTTAGAAATGACATCCAGTCACCTGGCTCTCTAGACTGAATAATTTCCATTTCCTTCTGATATATAAATCAAAGGGTTGTTTTTTTAAAAAAATCAAGTCTTTGGAGCATGTCTCTTTCATGCAGTGCTTCTATGACACGGACAGATAATAGCTGCCATTTTACAAAATGCATCTTTTTGGACACTAGGATGCTACCCACGATGTCCTCCAGAATATCCAATCTACAATGAGGAGACCGAATCATGTGGAACAAAGGAAACATGTGGTTGCTACCATAATGATATTTACATTCCAGAGGGACAACTCATCCCCAACTATGAATACCGAGAACTCTGCCACTCTTGGTATGTGAAAATATAAAGTGAATGGAGGAAGAACAGAAAAAAAGCATTTAAACAAATGTCGTTATTGAAACTATTCAGTTTCAAACTGTTGGATTTATCTGTGAGTGTGTGACGAGAACAGCATTCTAAATTAGGAAGCACTTTAGGATAGAATACATTGAAAAGGTTAGAAGAGATGGGAATGCAAAATTGTGTACTCTCTCTTCCAGCTGCTACTTCCTCCAGAAGTCAGTAAACTCATTTGATAGAAGAAAATGAGCTTGTCAGATAATCACCACCTTGTGTGTTTTTATAAGCTCCATAATGCTTCATATGCACTATTTATTTCTTATGATGACTTAAGAATACCATACTATGGATAAAGCAATAGTGGGAAAAGGTCTTTTGGCTAGCAAAGTGAACTGGTGTCCAGTGAGTTGGAACCCAGCTGCATGGAGAAGAACAAGAATTGTGGCAAGTCATGCCCATGCTTCCTTACCCACCCCTCCCCCCTCAACTGGCAAAACCACTGTGTATGCTGTTCTGAATGGTCCTTATCTTTCGGAAGAGATTATTAGGTACTTTGAGAGTAGCAGCAAGAAGGGACAATGATAGACCAGAGGTTTCCCCTATTGGGGTCATTCAATTCATGAAGCTGTCTTCCACAAAACCTCTATATCTGGAGAGATGTTCATCTGAGGAATCCAAGGAGATGGAGATGTCCTAGTTGAGAGTTTGGGTTTTGACTAATCTCCAGAAGTCATTCAGCTTGCTTTTTATGTATAAAAAGTTAAAGAATAGTTTCGTGCAATTTCTTCCTCTCTTTATGGGAGTTCAACGTTATAGTCCCCATTAAAATCCTCACTCAATGTCATATTGTGATAAAAATGCTATATAAAGCAATGTACATGCAAGGCTATCTTTTCTACAAAAAGAAAATGTCAGGAAGCAGTCTCTCTCCTTCTTCCTTCCTTTTAAAGAGAAAATACTGGCAAAACGAAGGAGCTTAGTTATAAAAAAAAAAAAACCAGTTTTTGCCAAAGTTTTTTGCCACATGGTAAAAAAATTAGGTGGTGGTAACAAAAAGCAGGCCCGAAGGGGCAGTGTTTCCCAATTTTGACTTTGACTACCATAATTGACTTTGACTAGCCAGCATAGCCATTACTGAGATTGCTTGGGAGTTGAATTTCACACACCTAAAATTAGCCAAGGTTGAGAAATGCTGGTCTGAAAAGGAAGGATCACAAATGACCAAAGTTGGCATTAATTTGGCATTAATTTCTGATTAAGCTAGGTCTGGTATTTCCATTTGCGGATGGATTCCCAGAGTATTGGCCTCATAGAAGCTATAGATATGTGTAGCTCACCTACCGAAGATCTGACTCTATTCTAATATCTATTCCTGCCAGCGTTAACTTCCTGTCCTGTGAAATTATGTGAACGAATTACATTTATTATTAGAATTTCATCATGAATCCAAGGTACCACAAGAGCAATTGCAGAGTGAATATAGTCAGGCTACAAAAGCTTAACAAAACTTCAATATTAAAGTTTAATATTGCTAAATAAATAAACATTAAAATATTTTGTTTCTGTTTTTTTTTTTCAAAACTTTCAGTTACTGCAACTCATCAGGAATTGTGATCTGTAAACATGACAAAGGTATGTTTCTCCTGTACAAAACCCAAGCAGCTTCCATATGTCACTCTTGAAAGAGCAAGCCATGATTTGAGGTGTTTGTTTTAAAAATTTTAAAATTTCAAATATTAAGAATATCAGCTTTATTTTGAAACTTTTTTCTATACATGGTATATTTAAGGAAAGACAAATTAAGTCCCAGTAAATATACATTTATGCGCAAATATTTATTTACTTATTTATTTATTTATAATTACCAGCCATCCTACAGTTCTAATACTTCATAGTACAATGTTTAGTATAGTTCTCTAACAATGTACACAGCCATAATGGTTCTTGAGTTAGAGGGAAACTTTTAATATAGATCTGAGATGGTTGAAAGTTGGATATACAAACTGAATCCAATAAGACACATAATATAGTTTATTGCAAAATCCACTATGGAATAACGCTGGCAGCTATAAATTATATTTTTCAACCTGTAAATTGATTGTTTAGAATCTTGTGAAGAGGTATACAACTTCTTAAGGCTTGTTTAGCAAAGGGAAGAGCAGATTTGGGAGTATTTTGCCAAGGTTTTCCAGATAATGTCTCTCATGTTTTTTGTCATATGGATTCTACCTTTCCAGTTTCAAAAGAGATGATAATAGTCATCTCTCATCCATTATTATGAGATCCTGTTTAGTTTGTTATACCAGATAACAAGGATGGAACTTTTGAAAGAGCAAAGCCAACTATCGGTGTGTTGGAATCTTACCAAACTATTTTAGCCAAAAGAGTGTAACAACAGCCAGAGGATATTTTAACTTCCTGAAGCAAGCAGTAGTTCATCCATTGATGAAAAGGCTTTTCAAAATGTGACAGATTGAAAATACTTACAACAATACACCAGTACACCAGTCGCTCAAGGAGAGGGATGGCTCGTGTTTACTTGATAGTTGAATAGAGCCTTGGGAAAGCTTTGAAATTAAATTCCTGAATCGAGCATTGTGGATGTTAGACTCTATGACAGAGGTCTCCAAACTTGACAACTTTAAGACTTGTGAAGTTCAACTCCCAGAATTCCTCAACCAGCCATGCTGGCTGAGGAATTCTGGGAGTTGAAGTCCATAAGTCTCAAAGTTGCCAAGTTTGGAGGTCCCTGCTCTATGACCTCTTTCAACTTTAGGATTCTGAATTCTATGAATGACCATCAAGCTGTCTCAAATTCCCACTTTGGGCAAGGTGACAGAATGATTCATAGCACAAGAATTAAAGTTTCTGGAGGAAACTGATTATCTAGGGCAATTTCAGATGAGATTCAGAGCTTGATTTTCCCCTCTAACAGCTTTGGCCACTTTAACATTTTTATTCAAGAACCTAGGTAAGGCAGAATGTGTACGCCTTGATTCTCACAATTCTCTCAGGAGCTTTCACTGTTATTCATGGTGGGTTGCCTATCAGGGATACTGGCTTGTGGCTATTCAGATCCAACCTCACATATAAGACTCAGAATGCAGATGTGAAAGAGTCTGTTCAATATAATTGGTGCTCTACGTGGTTTGCTAAAGATCTAAGAGATTTCTACACTTAACATTTATTTGAAATTGCTGGGAGAAGTAATCTAAGGCAGTGATCGCCAACTTGTGGGCCATGAGAAAAATTTGGTGGTCCGCAGAGAAATGTCCCCCCAAGCACTCCCCCCCAAGCAATTAATCCAGGCTGCACGGGAACTCAAGGCTGCGCCGCCCATATGGCCTGCCCAGCCGTTGGCCCTCACCTTTCAGCTGAGCACAAACCTTACCTTGAGTAGAGCCACGCGATCTGGAACTGGAAGTTAAGACCAACAGTGGAACTTTGGGGTGGCTTGCTGACGTTGGTGGGAAAGTCAGCCCCATATTCCAAAGCTGTAGTAGTCACAAGACTGGCCCTTTGTTCATCTCGGAGCAGCTGCTCCTCCAATCCATGGCAGGCTGATGCACCCGGGTAGAGGAGCAGCTGCTCTGGGATAACCAAAGGGTCAGTCCTATGACTACTGCAGCTCTGGAATATGGGGCCGACTTTCCCACCAATGTCAGCAAACCACCATCAGTCAAAATTCATATTAGTGGTCCGCGGGATTTAAAATTATGAGTTTGGTAGTACCTGAGGTCCAAAAGGTTGGCAACCCCTGATCTAGGGCTATAGGATAAGATGTCTATAGGTAGATGTTATCCAGTTGGGCATCTCATTCTCAGACCCAACTAATGTGGCTATTCATATCTTGAAATGATGTCTGAAACCTGTAGAACTTGATGTTACAAACTGGGATTAAAACTGGATAAGAAGAAGTATTCTTTCTGAAGAATAAGGCTCTCTCACCAGTCTATGGGATTACATTTCTCTGAAGGAATGGATATATAATTTAGAGACATGCTCCCATTCAGCTTTGCTACTTGTTGCTCAGATCATATACCTTCCTTTTTCAAAATTTGGCTGGTATATCATTATGAATAGTTCTGCAACATTTTGATGTAACCCAAATCTTGTCACTTATTGATTAAATCATTATGCAGTTCACTTATGATTGCCCTTAAAGATTCTTTGGAAAGTATAGCTGGTCAAATATGGCAACCCAGATTGTAACTGGCTCTAAAAGATCAAACCATAAAATAGCACTCTAGCTGGCTAGTTACCAGTTCACTTCTTGATGTCATTAAAGGTATAAGTTAAGACACTTAAGACTTTAAAGGTTTTGGATCAAAGCCCTTCAGAATCTGGCTGGCCTGTTAAAAAACATGAGAAGTTTTTTTTTCTGAACTCATTCCTCTTGAAGTGAAGCTAACTTTGCAAGGAAACAACTGTTCAGGTCTCATGTTGTGAATTTTTTTTCTGTCTGAACTTTGTTAATATCTTTTTACACAGAGTGTTGTGTTTATGATGACAAAGAGTATAAAGTAGGAGACATCATTGTTAACAAAACTAATCAATGTGTGTACCTAATATGCACACTAAATGGCACCATGGAAATTAAACATGATGGATGCGAAGTTTCCTCTTCTACAACCATTTCCAGCACTGTTACTACAACCACTGCCGCCACCACCACTACTACCAGCCCAAGTAAGCTCCCAGTGTTAATAATTCTTTTTATTACCTTGGAGGACAATAAACTTGTACAGAAATTTGTTTGATAATACCATGTTGAGCTGTGTTCAGTGTGGAAACTTTGCCAATTTTCTCTAAAACTCTTAAGGTGAACCAACCAAGACTTACTATTCTTTTTTTTCTCCATTTCAGTCCCTACTACAACAGTTTCAATTACAAGTAAGTAATAAAAGGAATGTGAGAAAGGTCAAAAATTTAGCAGCATAAAGCACAATCCTTTCATTAAAAGGAATTCATATATTATTCTTTTTTCCCCATTTCAGGCATTTCTACTACAGGTTCAAGTAAGTGCAAAACATGTTTAATTCAAGGCATCTTTTTTGTTTTAAAGGAACAGGTTCGGAAATACTCAGATAACCATGCTGAGAATTTGTGAGGACTGTTAGTAAAAAGAATTAAAGGAAATAAACATCAGGCTTATTTTCCATTTTGAAGTCATGGAGATTTTAAGAAAGAAAATAATATTTATAAATATTTGTATTAGTATACAGATACTATATTGTACACCTTTGAGCTAAATTAAAATGCTCCGTGCTTACTATCTATGAAACTATCAGATTACCAAATAGGAGCAAACTCTCTCTGTGTGTGTATCCGTGCAAGCATGCGAGCGAGTGAGGTGTGTGTGTGTGTGTGAGAGAGAGAGAGAGAGAGAGAGAGAAAGAAAGAAAGAGAGGGAGGGAGATGGAGATACATATAAAAAAAGTGCAGCTATCATGTTGATTTTTTTGGAGACTTCTCTCTGTGGATAACCCTGAAAGCAATTTAATGTTACAAATTGAGTAAATTGAAATCTAAGTTTGAGCTAGGTTTTATACCGCTGCTTGATTTACAGAAGACAGGCAATGCTATACAGAGCACTTATGGTGATTGTAGAATTAATGGTGGCTCTAGCATTAACAGACTGAGCAAAGCTAACACACAGATTGAACGTTGTTGATGCAACAAGATGAAACAAGAAAATGATCAGAGTTATTGTAGTTACCTCAGTGCTAAGGGCTTATCAAGATAAATGCATTTAGTGAAAGAAAGTTATTCTATGTTCAAGAATGAATGCATTATTTAAGGAAAAACAATTTCTTTACTTTTATGATAGTGCAAGGCTAATACTGCTTCCATATCAGAAAATGTAAACACAGCTTCAACTTTTATATAGCAACTTTTTCCCATTCTAATTGCTGTTGTACCATCAACATTTTAGCCTTCCTGCTATTCCACTTCCACCAACACATCTACACTAAAGAATATAAAAGACTGTTACTCCACATAAACATTATACACTTTCCTTTCTACCTCCCTAAAACACTAAGGTTTTTTTGCAGTGCTCATATAACGAAGCAACCAATTAGTTACCCTCGAAATAAACAAAAAACAATGGCTGTGAATTGGGAGGACAAGTATAATTTATTTTACGGAATGAGGGGTTTGAGAAATTGTACACGTAGACTTAAATTAATTCCTGTCAATTACATTATCTGTCATTTGGGTTGATATCCTACTAAAATTCTGGATATTCAGGTATTTTTGTGGGTTATTATCTTCACTGAAAGAGAATATAATAGACCAAAACTGGATTTGAATGTGAGAAATTTTTATTAAAAAAAAAAACAGATTAGAGGAGCACAACAGAAAAACAAGTGTGAAC
>NW_020771103.1:1107-15806 GCF_900518735.1 Pseudonaja textilis | reverse complement strand
ACATATTTCATTACTGTATTTTATTGTCTAACCATTGATAGAAAAGATCCCAAATTTTATAAAATTGTTTATCCTCTTGTTCTCTAATTTCAAATGTCAATCTACTCATTTCAGCACATTCCAATATTTTATTTTTGTATTTTTGTATAGGTAATTCTTGACTTACAACATTCAAAGTTACAATGGCACTGAAAAAAGTGACCTATGGCTGTTTTTCACATTTACAACCATTGCAGCATCCCCAAAGTTACAAGAGACCAAGTGAGGAGAAGCTCCCCTTGACTTGAGTGACATCGAGTTGGCCAAGCCCACCCAGTCACATACCCACCCAGCCACACCTACACAACTGGTCATTAGGGCAGAGAACTGGCTGTTAAATTATCTGAATCCCACCACTGCCCCCCATTTATAATTGCCTTCAAGAAGGGCAAGAAAGTTCTGACCTATCTTAAATCACAGACAAAGGGCAATCTAGAAGGCCAATCTTACTGAACATTGTTCTCTGGCTAAAATGTGCTACTGGGGAAGATCTCCAAAGGATATCAGGAAAATGGAAAGATTTGTTAAAAATGTCTCTTCATGAGCTGATGTTTATCATTCAGTTCGGGTCTCATCACAATAATAAAACACTTGGGAAGAAAGATACACACCAATAATCCAGCACTGGAGGAGATCATGGAGAAAATCTCCACAGCCAATGTATATTTTCCCTTTCTGCTTAGATAGGTTGGGATAAAGCACAGCCAAACACTGCAAAAGACCAACATGCTGAAGGTGATGAATTTGGCTTCATTGAAACTGTCAGGTAACTTCCTAGCTAGAAAAGCAGCAGAGAAGCTAACCAGAGCAAGAAAACCCATAAAGCCCAAAACACAGTAGAACATGACTGAGTCCTCATTACACTCCAGGATGAGTTCTTCAGGTATTGAGTGTGCATCAAAATCTGGGTATGGTGGGCATGTTATCAGCCACACAGCACAAACACACATTTGGACAAGGGAGCAGGCTAGAAGAATGAAACCGACCATTCTTCCCCCCACCCATTTTCTCAATCCGGAACCAGGATTGGTGGCCATGAATGCTAGAACCACAACAAATGTCTTAGCCAAGACAGAAGAAACTGCCACTGAAAAGATGAGCCCAAAAGCTGGCTGTCGAAGGAGACACACAATTGTATTGGGTCTCCCGAGAAATAGAAAGACACAAAGAAAAGAGAGGAAGAGGGAAACTAGGAGAATGTAGGTGAGATTCCGGTTGTTGGCTTTGACAATGGGAGTATCTTTGTGTTTCATGAAGATTGTGATGACCAAAGTTGTCATCAAAGAAAAGCAAAGAGAAAGAACAATCAGACTGATCCCCAAGGGTTCTTCATAGGACAAAAAAGTGATCCGCTTTGGAATGCACATATTTTTGTCAGGATTTGGATACTGATCTTCCAGACATGGAGAGCAGTCATCTACATCTGAAAAAGAAGACATCAATTGGAATTGATGGAGTGGATTATAGAAAGTGTTGTACCCTCATGGCTTAGCCCCATTATAGTGTTTTTGGAAATTTCATACCCTTCTTTTTTGATATTTTCCCCTCTGGACACAGACGGCAGGCATAGCAGCAAAATGATTCCCCTTCTAACTTTTCCTTGCTGTATCCTGTCTCACAGGGATCATTACACAGAGATAAAGGCAACGTCTATCAGTGAATGAAGGAGGTTTCAAGATACAGAGTAAAAGCCATGTTCTTTGAAAGATATTGTTAGTGTGGAATCAAGTGCATAAAAATGGATTGATAATGAGAAGTAATGTGATTACATCATTTTAAGATCTAATTGGTCTGAAATAATAATTCATTCAATATTTAGCATTATTGCTATCAATGGCTTTCTAAGTCTATCAACCCCAGTTTCCAATGATAATTTTTGTGCTGGTTAAAGATGTTTTCCTCAACTTCTTAATTTTGAAGTCACCAGACTGATGAAATTTAGTGTACTGGATTGTAGCTTTTACTTCAAAGACATGAAACTATTGTACATAATAATAAAGGCCCAAAGTAAAGAGTACAATATTTTATATCAACTATTGCAAAATAATCCTTCCTAAGACAATTTTTTCTTTCCGTAGAACATTGGTATTTAGGCTAGTTCAGATATGACGCTGTAAGACTTTAATCAGTAAAGATATTTTTATGCTACATAAATGAAGGCAGGGCAGGCTACATTCAGACATCTAACCTGATTAAAACCTACTGGCCAAATGATGGAATGTACAGAAATATTGAAGAACATATTTGCTGGAGCTGTAGGATCTATCATCCCAACTTTGATCCTAACAAAGGATTTGTTTGGGAATGAGATCCAGTTGATAATATCATATCCACCAATGAATTGTCCATTTTCATCAAAGGAGACCTTCTCCCCGACACTGTTGTTGAATCTGACACTTCTCAGAAAAGAATGAACCTGAAATACAGGGACAGCCAGAGAGAGACAAAGAGAGAAAAGGAGAGAGAGGAGATTACATTCATATGTTCAAAATATACACATAGATGTTTCTTTAAACAAAGAAAATGTTAAAACTTTTTTAATATTTTAGTTGTAAGCCGGTATCAAATAAATATAACATAACAATCTTTCCAATATAGAGGCAGAGGTTAAATATCAGGTTACTGAAAAAAAGTAATGTAGAATAGCAAAATAAAAGAAAACCAGAAAAAATTAATTCGCAATTCATTTAATTACTAAAGCCCCATAAACTGGATGACTTCTAATAAATGCATAAGAAATGGTAGATGTATAGTGCTATAAAAGTTTAATGCTATTCTTATTTGTAAACAGCCTTATACTTTCTATAGCCATGCTAAGGTTTGATTTGAAATATTGCAGACCAGAAAGAAGATAACAAGATAAATGTAATTGAAAAGGTTTATGTTTATCTATGTATACTTTCTTCATACACACAAGCAAATACATTTTCCAGTTACATTATGTTTTATCCTATTATTGTCTCATACATTTGAATATATTATCTATAATGGATTTGTGTCCTTCATTCCTCTCCTTTTTTTCTCTTGCCCTCCATCTCTCCTTCCATGTATCTATCTATCCATCCATTCAGCCATATATCTCATTCACTTTCTCCTCCCTCCCTCTTTCTTTCTCTCACTTCCTTCCATCCCCTCTTTCTTTTTCTTTCCCTTGTCTTCCTTTCTCTCTCTCTTTTTTCCCTTTCTCTTTCTTTTCTTTCTTCTTTCTTCTCTCTCTCTTTCTTTCTCCCCCCTCTCTTTCTCTCTCTCTTTCCCCCTCTCTCTTTCCCTGTTTCCCTCTCTCTCTTTCCTTCTCTTTCCCTCTCTTTCTATCCCTTCCCTTCCTCCTTCCCTCTCTCCTTCTAAAGCTAGGAGAGGAGACCCACCTGAAACAAAGAAACAAACAAAGAAACAAACAAAGAAACACACACACACAAGCTTCCAAGCATTCAGCAGCATTGCTCATTATAAGAGTTCCTCCCGGGCAGTCTCTGGTTCCGTGTTGCCCCCAAAAGCCAGCAGGCAAGACTTCCAGATCCTCCCCTCCCACGTTTGAAGCTGGGAAATTCAAGCAAGGCATGTGCTACCTGCTCCCCCCTCCCCCTGCCGGGTAGCTCTGGGCTAGGCAGCTTTCCTGACTGCCTGAAACCTTACCTTCCTCTCACACAAAAAAGTATGCGGCGGCTATAGGCTTCTTGCAGTGGCTTTGCTCTGCTTGTCCAATGCACCACTACAGCTGTGTTCTTAGTGCTGGCCATGCAGATCCACCCTATTGAGCCCACTGCACCAGAGGGCCTTGCGCAAGCAAGTCTGAGTGGAGTGGTGCAGCACTTCGAAAGAGGTGCCTGGACACTGAAAAAGAGTCACCCCCAGCCGCCCCTTTTTCAGAGCAACTGGCCAGCTGCTTTTCTTCTTCTCTGACTGTTTGTTCTGTGTAGCTGAGGAGAAGGAGAGCAGTTGGCCAGTTGGGGCAGGCATCTTGCACTGTGAAAGAGACAGCTGGTGGTGGCTATTTTTTGGTCTCCAGCCACCCTATTTGCAATGCAAGAAGCCTCCCAAAACTGGCTGACTGCTCTTCTCCTCCTTGACCATACAGAACAAACAGGCAGAGAAGGAGGAGAGCAGCCGTCCGGTTGGGGGAGGATTCTTGCATTTAAAAAGGGGCAGCTGGACATGTGACCACCTGCTGGAAGAGGCGCATCCACAGGGAGAAGAAAAAAGCATGCTCCAGGAGGGGGGTGGGCAGGCAGGAGGATGTTCCGGGGCCACTGCATATATGCACTGTATGTGTAGAAGCTGCACACACAGTGCACATGTACAGCAGCGGCAGGACAACTGCCCAAGCTGCACTTCAGCCACCACATGGTAGGGAAAGCTAGGAGAGCGACTGGGGCAAGTGAGTGACCAGGAGACTGGGAGACCAGGCGACCGGGTCGGTGGGCATGGCTAGCCAGGGATAGCCACTGGTTAGGCAATCTATGCCAAATCATTGCTACTGGTTTGCATGAACCGGTGTGAACTGCTTGAATTATGCCTCTTTCCCAGAGGTGCTTTTCGAAGAGGCAACTGGTCTTTATTGATTTCCTTAAAGAAGTTTCAGTTCTCATCCAAGAGCTTCTTCAGTTCTAAGTGAATGGTGGGAAATAGAAGGATTTATATTCTTTGCAGTCATCTGGTCATTCACATGCTTTATGAGAGTCATTGAGGACATTTGGAGGTCTTCAAAGAAAAGCAAAGAAGTCCAGTTGCCTCTTGAAAAAACATCTTTGGAACAACCATGACCTGGATGACCGAGAATCTCCACAGACATACAGATATGGTTGTCTCTGCACTAGTCTGCTTATAGGACTTACCTGCCACCAAACTTGGTTGAGAACCTGCTTCCTTCCATTTTTCACTATTGTTGCATCCCTGGATTTGGATAAATACAGAGATTGCCAAGCATGTGCCACAGCATAGACTGCGTTGTAAATATTATAACTCTGTCCACTAATGTGTGTTTCAAACACAGATGTAGGAAGGTTCCCAAGCTTCTCCTGTCCAGTACAAGTTTCCTCAGATGTCTCAGTTCTTGAGTTGGAGAAGAAACAGTCAAATGCCTGTTCCCAGAAATCTTTCCGAAAATGATCACGATGGTCATTGTTTGGAGTTAGATTGTGAAGAAATTCCTGGAAGTCTTGGATCTCTTTTATATGAACTGCAAAGGATAAAGCCCCATGTAGGAAATGGATATCCCATGATTTATGAAGGGAGATTGAGGTGTACTCTGTCTGCGCATTTATAAGCCAGATCTTTGGCTTCTTTGGTATATCCTCCACTTCTGAAAAGCGGAGAAAACTTCTCAGAACTGATATAGTTTGAATTTTACCATATAGAATTATCACATTGGCCCTGCTCTTCATGAGAACATGGTATATACATAGAAATTCATCCATTATATCAGTAAAATCACTATAGAAATCTGCATTTGGTATCTGTGCTATGAACTCAGTGCAGATGCCATTCTCAGAAAAGGTAGGGACCACTTCGTGGACAAATTCCTCTGCTTTCTTATTCTTTGCTACAAGAATTCCAACCCAAATCCATCTTAAGTACTTCAATAACAGCATGAGGCCCTTATGTTCATGGGATACATCTGGAAACATTTGCTGGAAGAAAACCGCTTGAGTCTCTTTTTCCATGGCTGGAGCAGAGCCATAGGTCAACTAAAGGAAGACAAACATATGCAAATGGAAAGTGAACTTCTGACACTGGGTACATTCATTTGAGTTTTTGGGTGCCCTTGAGTTTATATACTGAAACATTATGCAACTGCATTTGTTTAGAAAGCAATCAAGATGCAACCAAGATATCCCCTGAGGTTGGGAAAAAGGATAAGAACAGGGGTCAATCTATTCCCCAAAGCACCTGAAAGTGGGACAAGAATCAGTGGATGGAAATTAATCAAGGAGAGAACCAGGTTAAAACAATGAATCAGTTGAATCACTTGCCTTCAGATGTTGTGGCTACCCCATCAATGAAGGTATTTAAGAAGAGATTGGACAACCATTGATATGAAATGGTATAGGGTTATCTGTTTGAGCAGGCGTTGGGCTAGAAGACTTCCAATTCTTAATTCAGAGTCGGGCATTGGGGGATGTTTTTCTATGCCTTGTAACCCCACTGTCTGTTCAGAATTATTACTATGGTAATCCTATCAAGCAAAAAATAATATCCTGGATTCTGAAAGTTGTCTCCTTTTTTTAGAGAAAGAAGCACTCAGACTTCTAGGGAAGTATGGCAATTTAAGAATGTATATCTTCTTGCACCTCTTACCTGAGGAACTTTGTAGATGGACAATACAGCTGCCATGTGAAGAGAGATATCAGGTCCCCCAATCACTGCAGCCAACATTTTTGGGATCCCACACTTGTAGTTGGGGATGAATTTTCCATGAGTGAAAGGCAGCAGCATTGAAGCAAAGTAAGTCCACCTTGGACTGAAATGACTGTCAAAAATATGAAACCCCAGTGTGATATTGGGAAGGATCTGGTCATTTTCATTGATCTCTTTTAAAGTAAACGCTAAGGCCAGGACATGCTGGTAATTCTGAAAAAATATTCTGTAAAGAAAAAAAATACATTAAGAAATGTCTGCTTCATATATTGGTGGGATTCAATTTTTTTAACTACTGGTTCTGTGGTGTGTCTTGGTGAACATGGCATGGGAAGGATACTGTAAAATCTCCAGTCAGAGGTGCTATTTGCCAGTTCTCCAAACTACTCAATATTTCAACTACTGGTTCAACATGACTAGTCAGAATTTGTTGAATACCACTTCTGGTTTGTTGTATAAAGCCCCGAGATAGGTTTTTATCCAAATAATTCCTCATCTCCTGCATTCCTTGGGAGTCATAGCATACATATGGGGTTAGGTAGCTTCACTCCTGGGATTAATTCTATAGTGCAGCTCATTTTGCGGTGCGGGGGTAAGATCTCTCACTCCTCTTCACTAAATACCTTTGATAAATCCTGATACTCAATCAGATAAGGGAGATTTGGATGTTCTATTATGGTGGTTGCTAACTCTTTCCGTGTATTTGGTATGGATTCCCCTGGACCGGACTGAGGGGGTTCTGGTCCTACTACAAGCCATAAATGACGGCAACCACCTTCCCACCATATAGTGGGTTCCCACTTATCCAATCATACGAGTCCTAATATCAGTGCCTCATGCATATGTGGGACAACAATAAATCGTAGATATTCCTAATGAGTTCCGATTTCTAGTTTAACAGGAGTAGTCATCACCATAGCTGGGGATCCACCAAGCAGGGACCCATCCACCTGCTCAAAATTCATTGGTGTAGGCAATGTTTCCACCCATAACGTTAATTCATCCACCACTCATTGGCTAATGAGACACCTGGTACAACCAATGTCTATCAATGCCCCATATCTACCAATCTGTCCCATGGTCACACCTTCCACTATGACTGGTATCATGAAAGGACGTACTGGAGCACTCACCATAGTATCGTCATGGCTTTCCTCACCACTATCATATAATCCTGAAACAACCCTGGGTTGACTCCGTTCCTCCAATTGATGTTGACTTGAGGGTGATACTTCTTCCTTCGTTTTCAAAGTCAGTCCTTGTGATTTTTCAGCACCAATTCCCTGTTTCCTAAAGCTGAATTTTGTCACTGCTCTGACAGGTGCCTTTGCCATTTGTTTCATGCACTCATTGGCAAGCTCAGGGCATTCCAACACCCTGTGACCTATTAGGTTACATCTGAAACACCTAATAGCCGGTCATCCCCTACCATCCAAGGGTCCATCTCCTTGCCTGCTCTGACCTCCCATAACTCCAATATCAGCTTTAGGTACTTCTTGGATTGGTTTGGGCTTGGTTCCGAATTCCTTCAGTCCGACATCCAATTCAACCACAATTCTGTACCATTCTGTCAATCGTTGAGGGACCCCTCTATATAAGCATGCCTGTCTTAAACTACGATCCAACCCAGCACAGAATTCCCGGACCAACAGACACTCAGGCAAGGACCTTAATTTCCCAGCTAAATGTCGGAATTCCCATACATACTCAGTTGGTGGCCTCCCATTTTGCTTCAACACTAGGAGAGCTCCCTTGGTTTGGTGGACACAGACCTGTCCTCAAAATGATTGTGGAGTGAGTCCAAAAAAAGACTTACATCTACCAATTCTCTGGCCCATTCATTGTGTAGTTCCATGACCTAGTCTACTGCATCCCCAGTTAAAACTCCCATGATAGCTACCACTATGGACCATTGTGATGGGTAGCAAGAGGCATATAATTCTAGATGATTGACCACTTGGCTTAGAAACAGTGCGATATGATCTGGGTTACCATCAAATGTAGTTTGCAATGGTGGTGGTCCCCACACCATGAACTGTGGCCACTGGCCAGACATTCCCTGATGACCCCAGGAACCCTCCTGCTGTACACGGTGAGATGGTGAATCCCCTTGAACAAAGCTTGAAGTCATATGCTTGGTACCTCCTGTCCTGGGTTCTGATGGCCCAACTACATCAGCTAATAATGCGTCGAACCCAGGTGTAAAGTCACTTCCAGTTCTTTCACTATTAGGTTCTCTTCCTTCTCTAGGGATAGAACTGAAATAGGAAGTATCATCAGTCTGAGCTCCTGACCCCTCCCATCTAATCTTTGGGCTGGGATCCTGTATGTTTAGATCTCCATAGTTCATGTGCAATAGTGCTATAATACTAGCTCCCAAACTGGAGGTGGAAGTACTCCAGGCATCTTCTTCAACTATCCTCCTTTCCCTCCCCTTCTCAAATACTCCAGCATTAAGAGGTGCAAAGGCACGGGTTTTTCCATGAACACCTCATCTCCCACACTCCTCCTGAAGCTCCCACTCACTCCTCCTTTCATCCTTCATCTTGGGCTGAACAGTTTTCTGTGTCTCCCCCTCCATGTCTCTGTTTAGTTTAGGTCTAGTAACTCTTTGTACATCCTTGTCCTTGAGAATATCACCAGTATCACCAGTAGATGGCGGTTCTCTGCTCACAAGTCCATATCTAGACTCATGTACCCCCGCCGTCCTATGGAGATGTCTCTTCCTCATCCACCTCGGATGCAAATGGCAAATCCGAATCCACATGTGTGCCTTCTGCCATCACTCCTCAATGCAGCCACACTGAATAACCAACGGAGGGAAGGAGAGATGGCAGGAGCATACAAGGATTGGATACAGAGCTGACTTTCTCTCAGCTGTTCAGCTGAAATCCAGAAAGAAAGAGAAATAAAGCTCCATGGCATGTAGACATGTCTTTATTCATCCATATATCAGTCCGGGTTCGAGTAATAACAAGCACCAAAAAAATGATAGTAAAGTCAGGTCTGGCACACCTCACAGACAGAGCTGTATTTATCCACCAGATAATAACGTAGTGAGTTTATCCACCATCCGGTGGCTGCTACCATTTAAATTCTGGTTACCCTTGATCTATGCATTCTTCTGTTAATTAACCACCCTCCTTTACCATACACTCACCACAGTACGCTTTCTACATTCCACCAAGCCCCCTGTGCCCTCCTGGTGTATATGCGCCCCCTGAGGTCATTGTTTTAACTGTCAGCCTATTCATCACTCTGCCGATAGCTACCCACAACTTGTGATCATTTAGCATCTAATATCATCGGGGCTCATCATCTCTCACTGTCAGCAACTCCAACCCGATGTTGGTCGGCCGGCAAGTGCTTACTATTGCAGTAGAATATCCAGACACAGCGGAACGCTCAGTGTCATGGTTCCAGCATGCCACGGGGCCATGACAGATACATTTTATTCAAACAGACTCATAGACAGGTCAAGAATAGATACGATATGGATGTCAGCAGAGCTAAAACTCAATTTACGGGAAACAAATATAGAAATAAGGAACTGGGCAGATCACAACCCATAAAAGTTAAATGGAAGGGACAAAAAGGGAAACTAAAATGGACAGTGAATCAAACAAAGATATTTTGAATGAAGCCTGGCTGGATACTTGAGGATTTGTACTGAAAAACCATGGTACTCACTGTTCCATACTAGCAGGCTTGAAGACCTGCATTCCTATTGGTCCGGAAGAGTCGGGCCATGATTGGACGAGATAAGCGCTCGTGATTGGTTTGTAAGGGGCTTGCAGTGATTGGGTAAAATCAAGCACGGCAAGCTCAAAAATCTGTCATTGGCTGCCTAGCCACGGCCGGCTCTATAAAAAGAGCTGCCACGGCTAGGGTTTCTGTCTCAGAATCTGTTTGCTAAATAAAGAGCTGTTTTTCATTACTCGTGCCTCACCTCTCTATGGGACCCACCGACCGAACATAACACAATTATAGATTGTGGTAACAAGGGTTTATTTCATCAGTCAAGTTCACAGTAGTAGTCCCAAAAGGCAACACTGGATCAATTCCAAGTAAAGCTAGTGTTGAGAGCTACTACCTCTCAGTGCTTATTATAGCTGCATGTCAACACCACCATTTTAACCTACATCTTCCCATCTCCACCCACGCTTCCACCCGTTCCTACTTATGCCTAACCTAAAAACTCACTTCCTACACCTCCCAACACCCTGAAAGCACAATCACAAATGTTATTGCCCCAACATTGCAGATGGGCAGACATGTCCGATGCCATTGATCGTTTCTGCATATCATCATTCCTCTCTGCATGCAGAACAGCTGATGGCTGTCAAAATGGGAACCTCTAAACAGCTGAGAGTTCTCTCTGGCAGTTCTGTATAGCTGCAGCATACTCTGCGAACAGCATTGCTTCCATTATTATTTTCCCAGCTGGAGCAGTCATGCTGATATGAGATTGAGGAAGTAGGTGGCTGACGAGCATTGGGGCAACATGCCTAAGTGTTGTGCTTCCACAGTGAGCTCGATTATCAAGAATTGAGTGATCAAGGGATCGACATGACATGGTATTGGCAAGTGCAGATACATTCTAGATATGAGAAAGATGCTAAATCGTATGTTTTTATAATGAATTAACAGAATTAGATAAGATATTAACAGGGACAGAAGAAAGATTGTTAAAGAAATTGTTCAGCTACCTATTGGGCGTCAAACTAGAAGAGGAACAAGTGAAGGAGACAATGATAGCATGGGCAAGAAAATTTAGTTATATAATAGAACTTGATAAATGGCAGAAATTATGGGATAGGAACTATGAACTAACAATGTTACAGAGATATTTGTAACCAGATGACACACTGTTTAATGGAAGGTGGAATGTTTATATTAAAAATATAATAATAATAATAATAATAATAATAATAATAATAATAATAATAATAATAATAATAATAATAATAATATAATAATAATAATAATAATTGCTGCACACACATAGTGACGTTGACAGGCTATATTAGCCCAGAAAATCTAATAGGACTTTTGCTAGTGAAGCAGACAGTCGAAGAAGAGAAGCATGCTCTGGAAGATTATGTGAAAGACAGTGCTGAATCAGTTTTGATGGAGGTCAACAAGATGAAGCTGCTCAAAGTGCAGCAAACCAAGAATCAATATAGGAAAAAAGCAATACAAACTCGGCCTGACAGCTGGTGTAACAAAACACTGCATGGACAGTTCCTTGAAAAGATTCAAGGAAAAGTAGATAAGGAAAAGACCTGGTTATGGCTGACCAACAGAACACTGAAGAAAGAGACAGAAGGTGTGATTCTTGCAGCCCAAGAACAAGCCATCAGAATGAATGCACTAAAAGCCAGAATAGAAAAACCTGTTGATGACCCCAAATGCAGACTCTGCAAAGAAGCGGATGAAACCATCAATCACATGCTGAGCTGTTGTAAGACAATTGCTCAGACTGACTACAAACAATGTCATAACACAGTTTCTCAGATGGTCCACTGGAATTTGTGTCACAATTACCATCTGCCTGTAGTAAAGAACTGGTGGGATTGGGGATTTCTGGTCTGCAGCGCTTTGGGGCAGGCAGGAATCCGTGACTGTATGCGGTTTTTGCCTGTGTTCACTGCCTGAGTGCCCCAAGCCATCCGGCTTCGGGGCTAAGCCACCTCCGTAGAAGGTGGCGAAGACAGGGGGGCTCTGGCAGGGTCAAGAGACATCGCACCTCTCTCCCTAACCGGCTAAACCCCTTTTTCCAAAGGCAGCTGAGCGGCGGTCAGCAATGGCCGCCACATAGAAGAGCTCAGCCTGAAAAAGAAAGTGCAGGAGGAGCTGTGAAGAAATGAAAGTGATCTTTGCTGAACGGGACAAAGCAACAGTGAAAGTACCCTGGAACTTAAAACTTACTAAAGATAACATCGTTTCCAGACTGTGCTAAGAGGCGAATGGAAATTAAAGGGAAAACCTTTTTTTCTTTTCACTCTCCTTCCAAATGTAACACCGATAGAACTTTATGAGAAATTGGAAAACCCGCATTGGAGGTATGCTAAATGCTAAATGCTAATGCTAAAGGGATATGGATTTCTGAATATTTAAAGAAAAATCTTTTTTGCTGTAAGTGGGAAGGGAGAGGAAAAAAATTGGAGTAGAATTTGAAAACAAGGAGGAGACTGCCTAGAATTTTAAAGAGCTATTGAACATTAATAAAGCTTCAAAAAGATATATTTTAATTGGAACTTTGTGATTAAACAGCAACCCCAGAAAGAGAAATGGAAGAAAGAAAAAAGTGTTAAAAGAAATAGTTTATTTGGATTGTTTGGTGACTTTGGAACCTTTGGGAATTATTCCTGATCAAAAGCACTTGGGTGGTTGTTTGGGAAAAAAGTTTTCTCTTTATAATGGCATCGTTTGAGGATGTATTAAAAATTGAATATCAAAAATACAAAAAAGAACAAGAAGGGAAAGATACTTTGGGCACTCTTTTTCAATTTCTAGAAATGGCGGTATGTACTTATGAAAAATTGACTGCGTAGCAGGACGATTGGGATAAAGAAGAAGCCATCTTTGATGAACAAGTGATTCTATTTGGAGAGGAGGAGAAAGAGGAAAAGAAAAGGGGGACTTTAAGACTTGAAAAAACAACCAAAAAAGACAAAAATGAGTTGAAAGGTGGATACAAGGTTAGAAAACAACAGAAAGGGGGAAAGCAGAAGAAGAAAGGGGAGGTGGAGAGACAAAGGGGAAAAAAGGATAAGGAGAAGAATAAGCAAGGGAGAAAGGAAGGGATGAGAAGCCTCAATGGTGGGAAGCAAGATTTAAAGAAACAAAATTTATTTAGAGACAATGGGTAAATTTAATTGAAAAAGGGATTCTGTAAGGTACATAAGATTGTGTTTTTATATGTGTATTTAGAATAAAATGTTTAAGATCTAAATGAGTATTAATATGTATGATTAATTTTTTAATGATATTGATAGTGGTCCTAGCTATATTATATACCTATAAATTCATTCCTTTGTTGTTGTTGTTTTTTTCTTTCTTATAAAATACATTGTGTAATTTTAGAATGTACTAAACAGAATCCCAATACAAGTTATGTGTTATATTAAGTATTATTAAGTTAGGGGAATGAGTTAAAGGCATCATACTCCAATCAGTATACAGGAGAAGTTTTGTTTAAAGAGAAAAGATGAATGGATAGCTGGAAATAGAACAGACAAAGAATGACAAGTATTATGATTTGAACTGAGATGAGATAAATAAAATAAAACTAAGAAAGTTAAAAGAGGGAAGAAGCTATATAGAAAATTGAAAATGGTAATAAGATATGGAATGGTATATAAAATGAATATGATTTTTGAATTTGTGTCTGTACAAAGAGTTTTAACTCGGGATCAAGTAACTTTCAGAAAAGATGTTTTATGTTTTTATGTTTTATGTTTTGTTTGTTTGTGTATTGTCCTTGAAAAGCAATAAAAAATTTTTTAGTAAGAAATATAATTTGAATAATAGAATGAAAGGGAGAAATAAAGAGAAGCTGGGATAAGATATGAAGTTGAACAAATAATGAATATATATATATATTAAGTTGTGTTTGTATGTGATAATTTGGATTTATTCTATTTTTAAATAAGATGTTCTATTGATCTTTCCAGAAAAGATCCTTTATGTTATTATATTTTATGCTTTGTTTGTTTGTGTATTGTTTTGTAAAAACTAATAAAATTTGTTTAAAAAAAAAAGAACTGGTGGGATCATAAGCCTGAAAAAGTGGTCAAAAATGAGCATACAAAACTACTGTGTGACTTCCAAATAGAGACTCCGGGGTACACAGCACCCCAGATATCATGATTGTGGAGAAGAAAAAAGTGTGGATCATTGACATTGCCATACCTGGTGACAGCAGAATCAACGAGAAACAGCTTGAAAAAATCCCCAGATATCAGGACTTGAAAATCGAACTGCAGAGATTCTGGCATAAACCAGTGCAGGTGGTTCTAGTGGTACTCGGCACACTGGGTGCTGTGCCTAAAGACCTAGGCAAGCACTTAAAAACAATTGGTGCTGACAAAATCACCACTGGTCAGCTGCAGAAGGCCACCTTACTGGGATCTGCTCACATAATCTGCTGATAGATCAAGCAGTCCTAAATGCTTGGGAAGTGTTCGGCTAGTGATTTGTGATACAAAACTCAGCATAGTTATCTTGTTTGCTGTTACACTGTTGTTTTTTGTGAATAATAATAATAATAATAATAATAATAATAATAATAATAATAATAA